>JAFIDM010008419.1:11831177-11843565 GCA_023159025.1 Thereuonema tuberculata | reverse complement strand
TACAACCAGAATTTCTTAAATATTACTATAAGAACTTTTCAAATACTTTAGGTGAATATGTTTTCAGTTTATCCTAAGAACAGATATGACTTTTGTACATTCAATTAAAAACGAATGCTTAATAAATTTCGAAAAATAATGAGAACCTAACTATTTTATTAATATTGACTTACGGAAAAATTTAATTTTTATTTACATAGTTAGTTAATTATCTGAGTATTAACATTCATTATCATGATCGTTTTTGATATTTGTCTTTAAAACATTTAAAGGGTTTGTTTGAGATCTGTTCAATTGAAAAAATTAGAGATGAAGATTGTTCTGAATAATAATTAATAGGTTTCATTTAATTACTACATTAGATTCCATGCATGGAGAGTTATTCCATGTTGTTATGGAAATAGTTATTTTCTACTTGATACATGTCGCCTCCATGAATTTCTATTGAACAACACTTTATTCGAAATATAATTTACTTCATTTTCACATCTAACTCGTACGTTTTAAAAATTTGAATAAATTCTCCAGTTTTACTGGTGTGGAAAGATGGACGACCGTTTGATTGGCCAATTTTATTCCCATTGCCTGATGATCTCAGCACATCTTTCTCTTGTGAAGAATATTCTCACGAAGACAGTTGTCATTGTTTTAGAAATAAGATCTTACTAATGAAGTAACATACAAGAAAAGTAATAAAGATGGACACAACTGTAAAGCTATCAGGCTTTTAAGTAGATAAGCTGTATAGGTCCTTTTTTTTTTGAGGGATTTTCTTACATTCAGGACCAAACTATAGACATAACCTTTTTTTTAATTGTTCATTTATTGCTTTTATTTCTATATTAATAATTTATTTTAATACAATATTTAATTTGTTTGCAGTATCTTTTTTATATTGAGATCTTTAGAAAGATCAGTTGAAATTATTGTATATGATAAGAAATTAAGAATTATGTTTTTCATTACGTAAGATGAGTTTTGATTGATATTTTGATTATAAAGTTTTATAAACTAACATTTTAACACTCGTCTTATGTGATCTTCGTAGAAACTCTCCAATTAATATCGATTGATGATGACGATGGGTTACCAGTGGATGATGAAATTTTGAAGTTGATCACCAGATGTTCAAAATTGCGAATTCTTACCTTTAGTGGCAAAATCAAGGCGAACACAATAATAAGCATCATTGAATGGGGAATTCAAAAATTTATTGGTAAGTTAAAACTGCTATTGTAGACCAAAATTAATAACAGTTTCTCTGGAAATTCTACTAACATGTTGAAGTTCCTACAATAAGCCTCATCTCCAAATGATACATGAAGATGCACAATTAGAGTTGGTTCACCGTAACTTCCTTAAGTTTCTATACTTAATTTTCTAATACCTCTGTTTCTAAAACATCCCTCAATTATCGCCGGCTGTTGAGGGTTCCCTGAATTCGTATCAGACAATATCGTGAATTGAGCCCAATATCTCTCCAAACCATGACATTTTGCGCTGGGCTGTATGACGGTTCGCAAAACACATCTGCAACGTAACCCTTTATAAAGCTGTATTCGAACAAGTATGCGACGGTCCTGGAGCATGAAATTAAATCGTGACGTCAGAAAACAAGACGTGTTTTTACTCAGCATACCAATTACTCTGTTAGAGACCCAATTGTAGCCTGAGGTGTCTGTTATTCATTAGCAAAGGAATTAGAAGCAATGGTCTTCGAGTGACCAGCCTTGTCTTAAGCGGACAATGACGATATATGCTGGAGGAGAAAGCCTGACGTGTGACAGTTTTCCATTGCTGTGCTAACAAAATCTATGTCGCTATTTGATCGTTCATTGCAGTACTCCGGGTTTCCTATTCAGTTCCGGAATTTCCGTGCATCAGATTCTCATCTAAACGAGTGGCAACTTAGTGGTCAGAAACTAATTCTCTCATTTTACCAATCCTTTCTTTCTGAAAGTACGATGTTCATAATGCAACCTTTTATGGTGAAGTGGCTTAGTTAACATAAGAAATAACCTTTTTATCCAGTGTCTACAGCACCTTTCTTAAGTGATTGCAGCAAATAGTGTTAACAACATATTTTTTATCTTAAGACCTCGAAATTCAGAGGGCGCTGCACTGAAACCATACTAGGAATTTAACTTATATTTTAATCGTAAGCATAACCCAATCTGAAGTATTGTAAACTGATAAATTTATATAAACTGATTTCATTAGTCCAATCTGTGTGTACCTCGATAGATTAAAATTTGTAATATTTAAGTAACATATAAGTATTAAGAATTTAAATTTTAGTAGGTTTTTTTTTTTTGAAGAAACTGGAAAGTTTCCATTGTTGTTATTCAGAAGATGTTGTAGAATGAAAGTAAGGATAGAGTTTTTGTCGTTTTTGTCTTTTTCAGGACTTTCGAAAAATAAATAAAATTAAAAGAAAAAGAAAGGTTTTCAAGGCATTGTTTTATGGAAAGCAATCCTAAGCATTTCCAGAAACTTTTAATTTAGTGTTTATGTGCTTCATTCGAACACGAAATTATATTTTGTATACCCTTCTTTACAGGTTTACAGTCATTAACTATAAGAATGATAAACCCAACTTTAGCAGAATACAGGGAAGCAACTTGTTACAGCAGCGACTACGAAGACTTCATCAAAAGTGAAAATATTCCCTTCAAATTCTCTGTATCGTATAACACCTTCTCATCAGATTTTGATGATATAGAGGACAGTTATAGCGAATACGGCAGTGGTGAGGAAGAAGAGGAGGAAGTTACAGAATACAGCTATGGGGAGGAAGTTAGTGAATCCAGCTATGAGGAGGACCAGGATGAATTTATAGAACCCAGCTCCGAGGAGGAACAGGACGAAGTTACTCAATGCAGAGTCTTAATATTAATATTTTGTGTTTTTTTATTTTTTTTATTCATGTTTCTCCGCAAGTTTTAGATTTGGTTAGAACTGAATGAATGGATTGTGTATTATTTCTTTTATGTTATTTACTTTTAAAGTTTAAATTACCTTTAAAATGGCAATTTTTTTGTGTGTAAAAACACGTTTTTTAAATATGTTGTGAGGATTATAAATTGACACGAACCATTAAACGAAAATTCTAAAAAAATTCTAAAAAATAAAATAAAAGAGTTATTTGTTTTCTGTAGAGTTCCAAGAATTTTACAGTTTTTCTGTTGTTCATGCTGGTTCGATTTTACAATTGCAATTTTTTGGGGCTATGCAATATTTTGTTATTTTCTACTACTGTGTTGATTTGTATCTGTAACAAATTTATATATTTGCAATTGAGAATAAAGAATCAGTATAAAAAGGAAATATTTTATTAATAGATATCACTAAAAGATTTTATTGCACTAATAAGAATTTAAACATTTGTCTTACAAATATTCGCTGAACGAAATCCAATCAGGATTCAGTCTTTGCTAATGTAAAGAAAAAACGTCAGAGCATTAGAACATTATCCATGAGGAATGGTGAGGAAAATTTTGTAATTGAAAGTCCGCACTTAAGTAAGTGTAGAGTTCATCTTGTCACAAACTGTTTTGCGGTTTCCGCACATTCACGTGCGTCACCGTCGAAGTTTTAAACAGAAAAACATATTTAGTGGCTCATTACTTACTCTCCGTATTTACTTAGTAACTATAAATTATTATGATTTATAGCAAGAGGCTGAGTTCATAGAAAATCACATTGAAAAAAATGTTTCAAGGCATATGTTTTTAATAGTATTTAATAAATTAAAGATACATCAGCATTAAAATGCCTGCACGCGTATTTATGTTGATAACGTAATTTAATGGCTGACTGCTTCTCTACGTAGAAACACTTGTTTTCTTTACATCTTGCTACATAAATGATACCTTTTTGTTCAGAAATGTGTGTTACCTTGTTCATTATAATTATTAAAGTTAATCTCGTTAGGGTTTTGGTGTGCTATTGATATATCTTTCTTTTTAAAAATTTTTTTTCTTTATTATTTAAACCTTTCATGTAGGGTATAGTAACTTAGCAGTTGCTGGGTTATTTATCTTGTCATTGTTTTTTATTTAATTACGTATTAATAAAGCAAATTTAACGTGCAGTTTTACCACCCACGGACATGTAGCGACTTCACTAAAAACCGCTTTGGTTATCTACACCAGCGGTTCCCAACCTTTTTCAAATGGCGACCCACCTTTCCTTATCGTTTTTCAGCTGGCGACCCATCTTTCCTTATTGGAATACCTCCACATATATAGCAATAGAAGAATATAGAATAAAACCATATTTGTATCGTATCCTTCCTTATATATAATCGATTTTCGATTTTTCTGATCTTTTCTGATGGTTTATTCGATGGTTTCTGATAGTTTTAGGATCACCTAAAACTATCATCTAAGTCGCGACCCACCTGTAACCCTTCCGCGACCCATTAATGGGTCGCGACTCACCGGTTGGGAACCGCTGATCTACACGATTGCGAGGACTTGCCGACAAGACAGTTGGCGCCCTTTACGCTGTCTGTCATTACCCTCTCACTATCGGTGGCTTCCTTTTCAATGGTGTAACCAGCGGGTGGCAAGGAGGGCTATGGACTGACAAGTGACAACTAATGTTTAGTGACCAATCCAGGTTTTGTCAACACCGTACTAGAATATGGAGAAGCACAGGGCAGTGCAGAAATCAGGACTTCACTATTGTTGGTGTCTCCATCTCTTGTTCTTCGCTGGTAATGATCAGCAGAACAATCCACGGCGCAGCGGTACTCGAGATTCTGCAGCCTGTTAGATCGTAGCTGCTTTACTAAATTCACTTAATTTAAATAATCTAAATTATCTTTAAGAATGATGTGACAAACGTCAACCAACAGAAAGACCATCAGTTTTTTAGGAATTTACCAGCGAGATAGTGGACAAGAAATGTAAATTATTAGTAAGTTAAAAAGTTATTGTATGTATCGTACGACACAGCTTGCGATCGGAGAGGAAATGTTGCAGGGTATAGATTTTTCAAGAGACGCTACGTTAATTCGTCAATTCCAAAATAACATCTTATCACATGTGGAATCTTGATCATTTATAACTACACTATTCCAAACCAAAGGACGACTCTGACCTTGAACTACACCTATGATCTCTTAATCATTCCAGGACTGACTGTGTGTCAAGAGAGAAGATTCAAAATGGCACTCTCGCACAGAGAAAACCGTTGGAAGCAAAACAACAGGAAGTTATTGCTAATGTTACTTCTTATTTCGAAAAGGCCTTATGACATGCTTACTTATGGCACATCAGAGAAATTGTTTTCGATCGCAGTGCCTTTTTTTAGATGAGACGTGACTAAACGAATCCCATACTCTGTCTTCATGTTGGCAATCTCAGGAATGCAATGTCACCAAAAAACCAATTGGGAAAGGTAGGAGACTGATTTTAAACGATTGAAACGAACGAATGAATAAAAATAAATTTTTGAAATTATATTTGATGAGAAATCAGAATAGTTCAAGAAAATAAATATCGTCTTTTTTCCGTAAACTTCAAACTCCCTAAATGTTCACTTTCCCGCCAAAAACACTGACATATACAATCGATTCAAATTCTACTATTGCGCCATCTGGTGTCCACGGTCGTTCTTTGGTTTGGAGAACTGTAAGAAAAACAATCTATTAATTTGATGTGCATATTATTTTTTTATAAAATAGATTTACAAAAGTTAACGTAAGTACCTTCAAAAACGATAGTCTTAATCAATCGTGATATACGACGAAAATTCTTAACATTCCATTCTTTATTCACAATATTTTGTTTTCAAAGAATAGAAAACTTCTTCAGGTTATTTGAGGACAAGAAAAAGGTTCTTCTTCATCCATAATTCGTTATTACATATTCTAAATTAATAATGTATGAGAAGTATTGAATATGAAATGTAAGCATGTTGTTGGAAGTATTAAGCAGTGCGAACACGAAGCAGCTTTTGCTGCCCAACTCGGTGAAAAAGTTGCACGCAGGAAAGTTCCAACGACAGTTACGGGCGAACACGATGCAGCTTGGTGGGCACACGAAGCACAGGACGAATTCGAGGCTAACGAGAGATAACGTTTCTCGTCGGCCTCAGGACGAATTGCAATGACGTCAGTTGACAATACGTTAGGGAAGTTACGGTGCTGGCTTACAACACAGGAACTGTAATTACCACCAACAAAACAGAAATAATGTGATACTATTATTAGCCGATCTGTATTCGCAGGGGAGGGCAATATTGCCATACACAAAGAACAATGATCAACAGCCGCTATTATTACAGTGGGCATTGCTAACAATGAAGTCCCGTGGCTTTGTTCAGAAATTGGCAAACTGGCAGCAATTGTTATTTTTGTTTGTTACAGTGAAAAATTGCAAATATTGAGGTTTAGCACACGCTCTGTAAAATTCTACCGCATGAAATTAATGCATTTACATATAAACTTCATTTCTGCGTGAACGAATTTCGGAAATATCTGGTATTCTTTCTGTATTCGCTGTCCGTCAATGTAAAGTGACGGCAATCTGTTTGGGCGCCATGTTTTTCCATGGGCGTGATGTCATGCGTGACGTGTTCAAACGCTGCGCTGTGATTGGGTGCTGCCCAGGCAAATTTTGGAGTTGCCTCCTCTGGTCTTGGCAGCTTTTGCTGCCGGCAACTCCGCTGGCAACTGTTCTCAGGCAGCATGACAAGCGCTCAAGCAGCAACTTTGCACAAAGTTGCTTTGTGTTCACCCTGCTTTAGATTGCACGGACGGAAAGTCCATATATTATTGTATGAGAGATATAATCAATTTAGAATGTATAATAACGAATTATGGAGGAAGAAGAAAGTTTTCTTGCCCTCAAATGACCTGAAGAAGTTTCCTTGCTACAAAGATTGGTGGAATTAACTAACAAAGCCCGTCACTTACCTAACAATAAAAGATTAAGCTTTCTTACAAGAAAACTTCAGCTTTGTTTCACAGCATGAGTTATTTTACAAACGTTAAATTCAATTTCAATAGGTTTGAGATGTCTCACACTAGAGATCTGTACAATATAGACGATTACAGCGCTGCTCATTTTCGAGTTAGGCCCTGATCGGAATTACCTCAATGATCGAAATAACTCAACTGTTCTTGGAAAGTGAGACTGATCCGATCTTTTCAAATCTGTGTTTGTGGGGAGGGATCAATTGAGTTATAATGGAATTACGAAAATAAATTCAACTTCAGTCTGTTTGTGTTTTACAAAGATTATTCAGTAGTGTCGTTTTAGCTTATTTTCCAGACAGGCTCATCAATGTGTGTGTGTGTGTGTGTGTGTGTGTGTCCCTGTAAACAGGATATCCGGCGCATAGACTGGCCAGCAAGGTCCCCCGATCTAAACCTATTGATCATGCTTGGGATATGCTCGGGAGACTCATTGCAGGATGGAATCCTCCTCCTCGTCCCCTTCAAGAGATGTGTACAGCATTGTTGCAGGAATGGAACAACGCAATAATATCATCCGCAATATACTACATCGTTGTACGGCATGCATTTCTGTCAGAGGAAATCACATTCCATATTAACATTTCTGTAGAGCATTAAAATTTACTGTTGTGCCAAGATGTGCCAATAACTATGTGACTCGAAATTTGCTTTTTTCCATTTTAACAATTTATTTCAGCTAGTTAGTTTCTTGTGATTTATTATCATTTTCGGTTGTATCAAACCAAATCGGTTCACATTAAATAGCTTTATCGTCAATCCATATCAAATGGTCCAGAAAAAATTAAATTGGTCGCTCGACCATTTTTTAAAAAAATTGATTTTTTATACTGTTCTTACCCCTACGTTTGAGTAGTTCAGCGCATAGAAAGTCTGAAAGACAGATGTGATAATTGCCTGAGAATTCCAGGACTCGAAAGTTTCACAAATTTCAGTGTTGCTGAAAACACCATTAGCTGTTATATGTCATCAAACTCAGAACAATTTGAAGATCATGTATCAACAAGATTGTACATCTGAGTTGCAACTAAGCGATGCTGTTGCGTGTATATCTATAATGGATAGTGGTGGATCGCAGAAATCGAGGACATCAGTTTAAAAAACAAGGATGTTTATATGTTCTATCACCCAACAGGCCCAAGAACCTTCTTCAAAAAGTCATCTGCTGACATAGTATGAGTGCCTATTGAAAATGTTCTTCGGAAAAACCTCTGCTTAGGAACTGAAAAACAGTAACACGCCGCTCACATGTTATTTGCGAAAAGTTGTCTGAAGAAATATCTCAATTGCTTAATTCAACGCATATTTAAAACAATTGATTGTTGATACGTTAATGGACTTCTAAAACACATTTAATGTATTATCAAACTCATGGAAGTTGACGATCCCGTATTTTCGTGATTTCACGTAATTTACGCGAGAATAGTCTCTATCCATGTCTTCTCACAAAATATTGAAACATTTAAATGAATTATAATACGGGGAAATGCATGAGACTTTTACTACATTTTAATATAGTATTAATAACTTGAAATCAGTCAATAAACAAACAATAAATTCATTATGTAGCATTTTCCTAGTGACAAGACATTAAAAATACTAAATTTCTTGAGACCTGCTGAAGAGGCTAATGGCCAAATCTCGTAATTTCCGTGATTCCCGCGCAAACTTGATCGTCAAAATAAATGTGTTAGAGTTAGACTATAACTATTAACTGTAATAAATGTATGATGGTTTATTAAACATTGAATTGTAAAATAGTGTTGTAATAGGTCTGTTTGTTAATTTGTCTATTTTTTACCAAATTCCCCTGCTGTAATTTTGCTCTCCATGGAATACCAAACATTTTTTTACAGGAACCTCTCATAAAGTTCTCTTTATACTGTAACATCAAATTTTTATTAAGTCGCCCACCAGAGATATTAGGGCTCAAACTTTGAAAAAAAAAAAAGAAAAACGAGTATTTTTCAAAGAACTATAACTAAATTAGGAAGCCAGTAATAGAGCTGAAATTTTTTTTGCTAAACTTTTGAATGTATATCTTTCCTCTAAAAAAATTATAGCTTTTCTATTTCATTCCTTCCTGCTAAAAAAAAAAAAACCCTGAATTTCGATTTTTGTTCAAAAGCGAATATCAGTTTTGATTCTAAATTTCAGCCATTTGTATTAGATATTATGATAAAAAGATATAGGATATAAAATGTAGTTTGAATGTGCTGAAAATAATGTTTTTTATCACAGCTTTCTACCATTTTTCTTAGCTAAGTTATCAAATTTATCGCAACTGTCTGGAAAGGCCAAAAAAGCTGGAAGCCATAAAACAAAAAAATGTACGTCATTTTTAAACGAAGTCAAATAATGTATGTTTTGAACTACTCATGCATAGGGGGTAACAATAGTAAAAAAAAATCTTTTTTTTTTAAATGGTCAAACAACCAGTGCTGGACCATTTGGTAGGGATTGGCCCTTAATTCAGACACATAAATGAATTATCATGACCCTTAATTTATGTACATGAGTAAGGTTCCTCTCTATGAGGATAGTTAATAAGAAGTTGGAAGACCTTATAGCCTACTATCCTTAAAATGTGAATAAGTAACAAATAAGTAGGCTAAGTCCTTTTTGCTTGTTCTTTTGCTTTTTGTTTTTTTGTTTACTTTTTTTCCCCCAAATTCCTTAAATATGATGATCTTAACAATTTGAAACGATTGAAATAAACAGGTTTAAAGACAATTTATAATACTCTATAGTTTGTCAACTATCACCTTTAATAACATGAAAAATGGAACTTTTCAATATGAAATAAGAAAAATGTTATGGTTGAATAATCAGCTTTTCAATCAAATCAACTTATTTTTCGTCATCATTTCAAGCTATCTGCTTTTATTTACTTTAAACTTTCTCATCTGTTTATTCTTTAACTTACTGTCTTTCGTCCAGAGAAGTCCTGGACTTCCTCAGGCTTCTTTGTTTGTTTTGAAATTTAATAATGCAAAGATATATTAAAGTATTAAAAAATAAAGCGAAATTCCCATAAAAGTGTAAAAGAAGAAGTGAATAAGTATCCAATAGATTGTTAAAGCTTCTTTTAAAGTGAAATTATTGTAAATTGTTTAAACAAAGTAGACATGTTAAAATATTTGTAGAATGTATGTAAATTGCTTTAGAACAAATGTCGCATGCAAATATCTATGTATCTTTAAATATCAATGTATTATTAAATTTCAAAACAAAAACAGAAGCCTGAGGAAGTCCAGGAATTATCTGGACGAACTATTGTTAAAGAATGAAAAGATGACATAGCCTAAAGTAAATCATCTTATTAATCGAAAATAGCTTTTAGTATCAAACATTTCAAGTGATTTGATTGTTCTTGTGTCTATATGTGTATATTTTCTTTTTTTATTTATGATATCAGAAATAAAAAATACCCAAGGTAATAAGTTGCTTTTATCATATTTTCCCAACGAAACTAATAATATTTGAATTGATTTACAGTTTTCCTGCCTTTTGCAATAAATGAAGATACGTAATCACAGATGATGAATTTGGAAATTATTGTGGGTTCGAACATTTGAAAATTATTGGGTGGCACAATCATGAACTAAATCTTTCTCCTCCTATTAGGAGATGACTTAAAAATGCATATCGTTATCTTGGTTATTAACGTGAGGGAAGTAACGACAAAAATTTGACAAACACCGCATAATACATTTAAAAATTAAATTAAAACTACATGCTTCAAGAGGCCCCAAGTTAACGGAGAAAGAGAAAGATATTGCAATCTTTCTCCTCTTTCTTTCGTCTTCGAACATGTCATATTATTTAAATAAGTCTTTTTAATGTATTGTGCGGCATTGGTAGTATTTTTATTGTAAATGGTTATTTTAAATGCTCGATATTGGAGAGGCCCAATTACAGAGAAGAGTCGGGGCAAAACTCTTTGTCCCCTAATGTCGCTGTCGGCGGTTATACACGGCTATTTTTATACCATTAAATTCTTAACACAATCAACGACATAGCAATACATTTTTACATTATTATAAGTATTATGGTTTGAATGCGTTTGACGGTACTGCCTGCTTTGTTTCGGTTTCGGACTACGATTTTCGCGCATGAATACATTAAAACATGAACTTTTTTTTGTTCAAACATTCACTTTCAATGAATCGGATGGTTCTTAAATATTTGGGGATATTAATGTGTAATGTTCAGATTATGCCCTTTTAGCAAGAACGCACTTCTCGTACATATTCAGGTTTTTTTTTTTTATTAATTTGCAAGATCAGACATCAACTTCATAGTCCGGAAGCAATCGACTGCGCAACTCGGAAAAAAAACCCAGTACCGTGAACGGCATTTTTACCAGTATTATATTTATTTTATTATATTATTTTTGTACAACTTTGTCTCACCCATTGTTATTTTTTGTATTACCGTCCAAACGAAACAAATTCAACCAAAGACATACAATAAAGCGTCCTAACAATTAATTAACGGAATGTGTTCCAGATGGCGCCACTTACAATTAGAACCTCAATCGAAGGTATGCTGCCGCTTCATTCGTTTTATTTTATGTCAAATAACAATAATGAAATAGAAAAAAAAAAATACAAATAAGCAAAATAAGAAACTACTGAAGGTACAGCAATATTTCAGAATACATCAAATAATAAAGTAAATTTTATTACTCTTAACAAAAACTGAAGAAATGGATCACTGCGAGAATTCTAAAACAGCACCTATTACTGTGAAGAAAAGACAGAAAGAAAACAAGAAAGTTAATTGTGACGTTTGTAAGAAAAGCTTCAATAGAATGCAGAGTTTAATCATTCACATGAGATCTCATACAGGTGAAAAACCATTCAAGTGCGAATTTTGTGCCAAAGCCTTTTCCCATACCGGCTATCTGCAAAGCCATACTAGAACACATACTGGAGAAAAGCCTTTTAAATGCCAAATGTGTGGAAAGAGCTTCTCCAGGTCCGATGTTTTAACGAATCACATTAGATCGCATACAGGAGAAAAGCCGTATAAATGTGATCGTTGTGATAAAGCATTTTCACGATCCTTTCATTTACAAAACCACATCAAAACACACACAGGAGAAAAACCATTACAATGTGGATTTTGTGATAAAAGATTCCTTCACGTAACAAGTTTAAAACTACATACTAGAGTTCACACAGGAGAAAAACCATTCACGTGTGAAATCTGTGATAAAAGTTTTTCGCAGCCAAGCAGTTACAAATTACACATTAGAACCCATACAGGAGAAAAGCCATTTAAGTGCAACATTTGTGAAAAGAGTTTTTCAAGAGCAGACAGCTTAACATTTCACATTAGATCCCATACAGGTGAAAAGCCATTTAAGTGTCATTTTTGTGAAAAGATCTTTTCAAA
>JAFIDM010008419.1:11793240-11807144 GCA_023159025.1 Thereuonema tuberculata | reverse complement strand
TGTTTCTCTACCTTCCTGTATTAAGCCTGAAGGAAATATTGATACGGAGTCAAGAGGTTTCAAATGAAATTCTTTGGATAGTATACTTTCACTATCCGTTTTCTACTAAAAGGTTTTTAAGTCAAAGGTCCTTACTCCGAGGACCTAAGGGATCTTTTGAGATACGTGCATGAGCTTCAGAGCATGCATAAATTATTTTTACTTTATATATATAGTCAGCTATCATCTTCTCAAATTATTAAAAAATAAAAATTTTAATACTAATTTTATGTTTAAGAAATTAAGCAAAATTGATAAGCCAATCAAAAGAAATTTATTTTAGTGTTCCATATTTTATTTCATTCATTGTTCTTGCGTGCATTTTTTTTTTGAAGAAATCAAAATTAGAAAAATATCAGAGCAATCAGATTTTTGGTAATTTGTTTTCTACGAGACCAATAAAATTTAAATTGCTTCACAATGTTTCCTGTAGCTTCAATAAATGACGGCAGGTAAATATAGGAGTCAATATTTGTAAATTATTAAAGAACTCAAGCTATTTTGATACTAAATCCATTGATTTGTTTCCATCTATCACGAAATGTGGAGATGAGTGAAAAACTGCGAAAATATATATCACTAATATCAATTACTTCGTGTAAATTTACCATGAAATTCTTTCTGTGATGCTATTAAAGACCTGCAATACATTTTACGTTAAAATTAATCCATTTCTTTGCTAATCAAGCCCAACTGTGAAGCGTCCTAACAATTAATTAACGCCGTATAATCTAGATGGCGCCACTAACAATTTACTTCTTCCGTCGAAAGCAAGTTGCGGATATACATACTTTCTTGTGTGTCAAATAACTGAATAATTAAGTAAACCGAAACGAACAACTGGTAGAAGGTACATTGAGATTTCAGAACAAATCTACTATTATAATATATTTAATTACTCTTCACAAAAACTGAAGAAAATGAATAACTGCGAGAATTCCAAAACAACTCTTAGCAGTGTAAAGAAAACACAGAAAGAAAAAAAGAAAGTTAATTGTGACGTATGTAAGAAAAGCTTCAATTACAGGCAGAGTTTAATTATTCACATGAGATCTCACACAGGTGAAAAACCTTTCACTTGTGAATTTTGTGACAAAGTCTTTTCTTGTAGACGCTATTTGAGAATCCATCTCAGAACTCACACAGGAGAAAAACCTTTTAAATGCCAAATGTGTGGAAAGAGCTTCGGAAGATCCGAGAGTCTAAAGTGTCACATTAGAACCCACACAGGAGAAAGGCCTTATAAATGCGAGTTTTGTGATAAAGGATTTTCAAGTTCCTCTCTTTTAACAAAACACGTCAAAACACACACAGGAGAAAAACCATTACAATGTAGCTTTTGTGATAAAAGTTTCCTTCACAGGACAAGTTTAAAAATCCACACAAGAGTTCAACACACGGGAGAAAAGCCATTCACGTGTGAAATCTGTGATAAAAGTTTTTCACATCCAAGTGGTTTCAAATCACACATTAGAACCCATACAGGAGAAAAGCCATATAAATGTGACATTTGTGAAAAGAGTTTTGCAAGACCCAAGACTTTAACTTTACACATTAGATCCCATACAGGTGAAAAGCCGTATAACTGTTATTTTTGTGAAAAAAACCTTTTCAACAACATTTAGCTTAAATAGTCACCTTAGGAAACATACAGGAGAAAAGCCATATCAGTGTCAAATTTGTGAAAAGTTTTTTTCGCACTCATCCAATTTACACTGCCACATCAGAAGATATCACAAGAGGGCAGCTAAGAAAGTGAAGAAAGCATCACAGAAGTAGACATCTCAAGGGGATCTTTGTTAAGCGATTCAAAGTAGTAATTAGTGTACACTTTGTTCCGTAAATAGTTAAGACATCATGATATAGTTTGAGAATTTTTTATTTTCTAATAAAAATTTCTAGAGTCAAAAATAATTAATTCCATTACCTAACATTGATTCTTTGTTGTTGAAATTGATCACATGAATTTCACAGATAAACTTGGTATAATAACAATCATCTAAATTGAATATAAATGAATATAATATAATATAAAAGATTTTGTGTAACTTTTTGCATTGGAAACTTTGCTTATTTTATTACCTCATATTTAATTCATGAATAGATGAAACATTTCACAATAATGTATGCTTGGGGATTAAAAATCCTATATTAAAAAAAAATACCTTAAATTGGCTTACCTTTATGCAAAGACAGGCTTATCATAACATAATTTCCACTAATTGATAATATAATAAAAATAAGTAATAATATTTCATCCATTTAATCAAGAATATCAATATTGGTCAAAACAATTAGAGGAGAAAGTGTTATGATAAGGAAAATCATGTGTGACTGACGTTCGACATAAATTTTTTTTTTATATAAGGTCATCATCATCATGACATGCAAACTTCATATTCGAAGGTACGCGGTCTACAGAACCCTAGTGACCCCCAAAGGGCGAACCCCTAGGAGAAGCCATAGATAATCTAGGGAACAGATACTGGAGTGGTTTTCCATTGCCTGCTCCAAGACGCCATTACGGAATGACATCAGACCGAAGAGAAAGTGAAGAAGAGGCTGACAAACACAGGAAAGGAAATTTGAAACATCTATGCTCTCGACCAGGATTTGAACCCGGTTACTGGCACACTGGCCATAGGCTATGTGGTCTCCTCGAGTGGCTAAGACCACTGTAAGCCTTTATGTTATGGAATTGATGATGTGGTTAAGGATCATTTAGGAGTATCTTTGTTAATTCACAATAAGAGTTTTTCGCGCGCCTGGCACAGGATTTCAGAGCCAATAAGGAGTTGCTCCTTACAATCCTGGGAATTCCTGCGACAGCCCTTCTGCTGTTCGGAAAGAATGTTATATGTCTCGATATGTATGTAGATCTTGTCTGGGTCATTCCATGCCAAATCATACAGCCAAAACTTGATTTTAAACCCAAGGTACTCAGATTGTAATGAAAATTTGTATACATTATGTTACTATAAAAATAAGAAAAAATGCAAAGTTTCACTCAATTATTACAAGTAGTTATAACCGTTTGAAGTTTTAGATAGTTTTAATTTCCGAGGACGGTTCGGGTCAGAAACAACTTGTATGTATTTACGTTTTTTGTTACCAAATTTATATTTATGAAGGTAGAGGTTTCAAACTTGACTCATTTGTTATAGATTGTACACAGAATCAGATGACACTATGAGCATTAAAACTAAAACTTTCCATCATAGTTAAAAAAAATTCTGAAATGTAAGAAAAAAATATTTTACGGAATTGTGTACCTCACTTAGAAAAAACAATGTAGCAAAAATCTCTCTCCAGATAGCCCTACACAACCATATATCACTGAAAAGAGGATAAAATTGTCTTTCAAACGGTGAAAAAAAATTGGTGGGGTTTTGAGTTATAAGAGTTTTATTACAATATAAAATTAATAAATTATTTTTAACGCTGCAAAATTTTATGCTCCACAAATTTCTTTTTTTTTTTTAATTTTTTTTTATGTATATCATATATTTCCCATTAGGTATGCTTATATAAACTGCATACCTGTGTTATGTGACTGAGAGTTTACTATACTAGTAAAAATTAAATCTAATAGTTATCGTTTTTTAATATAATTTTTCCATCCACCACGTCAGAGATTAATTTGTGTTTTATTTCTTTAAATGTAATATTGTCTTTGTATTCTATGTTTAATTGTTTGAAAATTTTGTATTTAACATAATTATTTAATTTATATCCAAAGTTATTACTTATTTTATCTATTTTAAAGATTTTATTCCAATTATGTCTGAACATGAACGCCCTCACATCTCCAACAGCCTATTCTACTGTCAGTGTTTAGCTAGCTCTGCTCCAGTGAACATCAATTATTAATTATTATCTTTTTTTAATAGTTGCTGTGCTTTTTTTTAAAGAGTTAAATTTGTTTGTCAGTTTCCTGCGTTTTAAAATCACTTTGAAGCCACTGTTATCTATGTGAAGTGATTTACGTAAATTGTAAAGTGATTTAAGTTAAGTTTTTTTTGTTTTTTTTTTTGCCTTTTGTTTTAAATTAGGGAAGAATGGCATGCAGTAGTGACTATAGACTTAGTTTGATATGTACTGTTGGCATTTTATTAACCTCTTGCTGTAAAAACACTACACTAACAAAAAAACAAGGATATTTATGTAATTTTTGAGAAAATGTCCAAACAAGAAATAGATCTTTTGATGTGGCGCACAAGTAATCAGTATAGTGAGAAAGACACTATTTGTTTTCATCACTTGTGTTACTTTTTAAAATATTATGAAAAGAACCAAAAAACTTGTAGTGATCTTTTTAAGAGTCACTCTGTCCCCTTATCAAAAAAAAAAGACTTGAGGGTAATAACTTTAGAAAAAGCAAAGAGGTTAAGGTAAATAGAAACATTAATTTAATGCCAGGAAAGATGTTGTGCAGTAGCTGTCGAAAATCATTATTAAAAGCAAAACCTGACCCACAACCAGATAATGAAGAAATGGTTATAAGTCATGAAAGTGATGATGAAATTGAAGATGAATTAAAAACGGCAAAAAGAGTGTTTGAAAAAGATAAACTGAACGAGACTCTTTTAGGATTAGATGTAACTCCACTGAAACTTGAATTATTATCCGCTTGCTCAAAGGGAAAATATGCAAAAAAAAAAGTTTAAACAGGCTAAAACCCAAGTTAAAAAAAAGCTATCATATGTCTTACAAATAAAGGACTCTCACAGTGAATCACCAACTGAAGCTGAAGGTACAAAAAAAGAAAATGATTTAAAGAAACAATCTGCTGATCTTGATTATTTAGTTAATGTTATGAAAGAGAAAGTTAAAGACAGACTTGAGTAGGCGTGAAATAATAGAGGTTTTAACAATCGCTCCAAAGTCTTGGTCTCGCCGGAAAGTAGCGGATGAATTTAATGTATAAGAATATTTGTTGCAAAAAGCAAGAACTCTGTCAAATGAAAAAGTCATTTTGGCGTTGCCATAACCTAAAAAAAGGCAGAACGGTCCCTGAAGAGACAATAAATATTGTAAAAGAGTTTTACCATGATGATGAATTTTCTTACAGGATGCCAGGCGCTAAAGATCGTGTTAGTATTGAAAAAAATATGTACATGCAGAAAAGACTTCTTTTATGCAACCTATATGAACTATTTGTTGTTTTTAAGAATAGGTATCCACAGCTAAAACTAGGATTTTCTAAATTTTGCTCTCTGAGACCAAAATGGTGTGTGTTGGCTGGTTCACCAGGCACTCATTGTGTATGTGTGTGCTTATACCACCAAAATGTGGAGCTTTTAGCTAATGCAATGAATCAGCATGATAAAGAATCTGTCCATAATATGTTAGTTTGTAACCGACAGAATAGAGATTGCATGCTGTGCCGCTGTGATAAATGTCCTAAAACATCTGAGCCACTGAAGCTTTATTTGGAAGACATCTTAGAAGATTTTAATGATGAAGATGAAATCAAATTTTCAGTGGGTAAGTGATGGCCGAATGATGCTACAGACATGCTACTTCCTCGTCAGGAATTCATTGAATGTACTATTCGGAAAATTGAATCTATTATCCCTCATTCTTTTATATCAGCTTCAAAACTTCATTTGAGAAAGACTTTCAATAACTTACACTACTAAGAGACAAATTTGTGGGGTAAAAAATGGAAACTTTGTTAACCTGTAGGGTAAATAAAAATAAATTAAAGTCCTATGGTTACCTTATACGTTACAATATGCATTCGCTAATCTAGACCCAACTGCAGACAGAGTTTCCAAGAAATTGTTAAAAAAATTTGTAAATTCTTAATTTTGTAAAACTCTTTATTGAAGCTATGCTCCATATTGTATTTTTCTTTTCAAAAATAAAAATGTAAATTCCAACCGTCTCAAACTTGTTTTACAGCTGATTTTGTTTAATCCAGACTTTCGGTGACTAGGAAAAATCTAGTCCTACTAATCATAGATTGGCATGACCATAGGCTTATTTATGTTCACTTTTACCCCTATATTGTTCCATCTGTAGGCTAAGTAGACTTTTTAGAATCTTGTACTTTTTATTTTAAGGCCATAAAACCATATTTTACTCCCAACATTGGTGAGTGTAACAATTCCTACCGTAAATACTATTTGTTGACTTTACATTGCTATAAAACTCTTAAAACTCAAAACCCCAACAATCTTATTTGACCATTTGAAAGATAATTTTATACTCTTTCCAGTGATAGATGGTTGTGTTAGGGTATCTGGAGAGAGATTTTAGCTGGACGTTCTTTTCTTTATGCATGTCACAATTTCGGAAAAATATACTTCTTTAGTTTTAGTACATGTTTTCACTATGATGGAATGTTTTAATTTCAATGTTGATAGTGTCATCGTATTCTGTATGAAATTAAGAACAAATGAATGAAATTTCAAACCTCTAGCTTTATAAACATTAATTTTATCCAGGGAAATGCAAATACATACAAAGTCGTTCGGTGCCCAAATTGTCCTCGGAAGTTCAAATCAACTAAAACTTTAAAAGGCTATAACTCTGAAACTAATTGTTAGAATTGGATAAAATTTTATCTTTTTTCTTAACTTAGTGTATACATTGAACATACAAATTTTCAAAGAAATCTGTGGTAGGTGGGTGTCAGCCCTGGATGACTTGGTATGGAATGGCCCGTCTGCAAGGCAGGAGGTGAGGAGTTTGTAAAGTGTGGGGAGGTAAGTGTGGGCAGTAGTTAGCAGGGTGTGCTGATTCAGTGTTCTTTCTCTGTAGGTATGTGACACCCTGTGTGAGGAAACGAGGCATATGTTCTGGGTGTTGGATTATGTCAGTGAGTGTAAGCGCTAGCTTTCCATGCAGGGACATGAATCTCTTGATCCAGAAGTTCTGGACACCGTCTGCACCAAGAGCCTTCTAGTTGTGTGCATGTTTTAGTGCTGTCTGTATGTCTGCGAGAGTACTCTCATGGAAGGACATGAAGGGTAAGTGTTCAGTGAGTTGTCGTTCTTCTTTGATCCATGGTGCTTTATCATTGTGGGGGATAGGGTTTGACCACAGAGACGTCCAGTATTCATGTAATGCCTCGCTGGTGGGAGTGTTTGTGTTAGTAGAGGAAGATGTAATGGATCTGTAGAATTTTTTCTCATTCTATTAGAAAGTATTGTTCTGTTGTGTGCTCAGAGTGCACTGTTTGTATCTTTGTAATCTTTTTGCAAGTGCACTGAGTTTTTGTTTTAGTGTGTCCAGATGTTCCTAAACCTGGTTATGATGGTTTGACTGTGAAGGGAGAGTATTTATGTGCTTGAATATCTTTCTAAGCTGGGACATAAGTTTCTTTGTTTTGTTTCCTGCACAGCATTGTGTGAGCCTGGATAAGTCTCCTCTAAGGTCGCTGATGCGGCCCTCAAGGCGATGTCTCCAAGAGGGGATGTATTCTTGTAACCATGCAGTGGGAGGTATGTTGTGTTGTTTGATTCCAAGTGCCCGAATGGTTCCCTGTGCTGCACAATAGAGTGTTGTTTGTATGTCTTCTAATGTTTCGATATTGTCAAGGGGTTGTGGGATAGTGTGTGTTGAGATGATATATGACTGTGGCGAGTGGCGGTCTGAGTGTGGGGGTCTGTGCCTGTGTATTGTGCGAGTGCAGTGTAGAAATGATCATGAGCTGCACTATGTGCAGCTAATATGTCATTAGTTGTATTGTTGGGGCATGTGTACTGAGGGGTAGAGATTGTTTCTGTGTTTTCCATAATAGTGTCTTCTGGTGGGGTGTGGTTTGATGTCCTGTGGTTGGATTCAGCGACTTCTTTATTTTGCGCAAGTATACTGTGACGTAGTGATTTGTTTTCCCCAAAATAAACAGACGAAATTTTTTTTTTCTTTCATTTTTTATTGTTGTTTTAAGAGTGTCAATATTTCCTTATATGGAGACTTAATGAGAAGGGAGAGAGTTTAATTATTGTAAATTGGATAAGACAGAGATAATTGTTTGAAATCTAATCTTGATTTGATTAACAAATGAATAGTAGGCCTACGAAGTAATTATTTAATCTGATTTAATTATTTGGTTGAATATTTATCCTGAGGGGGTGATATTTTATCTGCCGTAATGTGTTGTTTGCATTTTAATCATATATATATAATAATTTTTTATTTGATTGAAAATGTTTATTGATTATAAATATCAATGGACATATTAAGTTTAAGCATTAGTGTGTATTTTTGAATTTATTCTGTGTGTTTTCTGGGCTTGATGCAGATTTTATTTGTGCCTGGGAAAATGTATCAGGAGAAGGTGCCATGGGAGATATTTCACGTTCTGTTCACGTGGTCATTCAGTTAAAAAGTTGCGGTTTTACAGGAAGTGGAATCGGAAGGACCGTGTGCAAAAGGAG
This sequence comes from Thereuonema tuberculata, assembly GCA_023159025.1. Taxonomy (NCBI): domain Eukaryota; kingdom Metazoa; phylum Arthropoda; class Chilopoda; order Scutigeromorpha; family Scutigeridae; genus Thereuonema; species Thereuonema tuberculata. The sequence goes on along the minus strand of JAFIDM010008419.1, from coordinate 11,798,715 downwards.
AGGAGCAGGGGGTCATGTGATCGTTTCTGGAGGGTCCCATTGGTTAATAATTTAGTTGGTGAGATTTTGGCAGAAAAAACACAGGGAAAGGAGCAGAAAAGGTTATTGCTCGGAAGTAGTAGTTGGTCAGCTGTCAAACTATGAAGACATGTGCCCTGGACACAAGAACATTATTCTGCCTTCCAACCAATAATGTGTGATGTGTGTGATAATGCGACTTTATCCTCTTAAGATCGGTGTTGATGTTGTGCAAACGGTGTGTTCTACATGTGGTAACAATGTTTCTGTGATGAATTCTACGCTCAAGCATTCGTTTGGACGAGAAACATTCGGTCGGTAATGCAATGGAAGACGATGGAAAATTCGCATCCCAGGATGGCCAAGGTTCGACGCATAACAAGCGAGACGAGTAACTGTAAGTAATAACTTTAATGTCTACCGCAGAGGGTAAGCTTAGGCAAAGTTACGGTGTAAAAGTTCCGTCGGAGACAAAGTTTTAGTAAAGTGGCACGAAGTCCGAGGGAGCGAGCCCGCTCAGTAAATACGAAAACCTGAGGATAAAAATCAAACCAACAGCCGTTTGAAGAAATTGATATGGGGAATGAAGTGTGCAACCCGATACCTTTTGATAAACAAAAAGGGTAATTTAATTTAGTAGAGATGGGAAAGCCATTATCCGCGCATAGGATGCATTGCCATTGATGAGTGGGAATTAAAAAATTAATATCCCGATTCAAACAGTTAAGACAGTCGTTGTGTGACAAAATTGAAGTGTTGTGAAATAAAATTTCATTGATAAAAGTGAGTTTTTGAGCGGAATCAGCGAAGGATGGTTTAATAGACGGAACGGAAGTTTCGTTTAGTTACTCAACTAGAGAAGGTATTAAAAACCTGGTGATTGTGAAACTAAGGGTGTGTTGGTCAGACAGTGCAATGTTTTAATTCTAACCTAATAATTAAGAACAGTTATTGGACATGAACTAGTTCAAGAAAAAGGAGGGAAGGAAGAACTAAGTCTTTGTGTAAAACAAATATGCTTTTGAAATGTTGTTTTAATGTGTGTTTATTACATATATACCTACATTGAGTTGATATTTGTACTTAAATACACTATTTTGGTGTGTTTATTAATTGGGTAGCGGGGAGTGTTTAGAGATCAAGAAGGGAGAATTCATTTGAAATATCAGTAGGGGTGAATGACCTTGAGGTTCAGCTGACGACAGAAAGGTGGGGAAAGTTTACTAGGAGTTGAATTGCAATTCAAAGAACTAATTTTGGGATTTATGATAAGGTATTTTTGGTTTTGAAAACACTGTTTAATATAAATATATAAGTAGTAATGTGATTAATAATATCAGGAAAATAGATAAGAAAAGGGGAAAGGTGCAGATGTTAATTTAATCATTATTTCTAAAGAAGGTGTTATCATAGCTGTGTGTCAAGAGTGTAACTTAAAGATAAGCAAATCTCAGAGTGTTTTATATAAATAAAATATTCTTTCATTAAATATTAACATTTTTTCTGTTTATTATTTTTACAAGTAAAGTTAACTTGATATCAATAAACAAAGTAACCATATTATTAAAGAAATAATTAAAGAACCCATTATTTTAACCTTTTAATTTTAAGGCGATCTGGTGGAAACTTTAGAATACTATCTTAATAAAGTTTAATCAAGAAAATTCTGTTAAGTTAATCTCGAAGGGGATTGAGTGGCACTTATCTTCAGATTAAAGAATGGTTTAAGGAGTTAGTTTTCTTAATCTGCGATTAACTCATGGGCCCGGCAATCGTATGATAAGATTATCCTATAACTCCATTATCTTTAATCCACAACTGAGGATAAGTTTAGGTAATTGAAGTAGCATTTCAACTAGATCTTCGCAAGCGGCAGACATCTTGTTTTCGGAGAGAAGCAGCAAGGTTTCGGTTTATTTTAAGGTAGCAGAGCTAAAGCTCTTTTCTTTTTATTTTCATTTGTTATTTTATTTGTAGGCGCATATAGCATTAATCTATACTGTGTCAATGCATGGGAGAATAACATTGTTTACTACAATGGAAAGTCGCTGATCTGCTACCCGCTGTTTGCTAAGCCCTAACGATGGATAGCGTGTGATGAATGCGTGGTGTAGTGCCTGTCTGTATCCTGTGAGTTGAGTCCCTAACTTTGTAACAGTGTAGAAGTCGCGCTTAAGATCCTGGTTCATCTGCGATGACCATTGGATGCTCTGGCATGGTTTCCCAGTCTTGGTGGTCGCCTGCTCTGACACGAACAAAACACTTCCGACTGTTCGGGCGGGATGGTGTTGCCCAGGCATTGTGGTAGCCATAATACAGGATGGGGTGCCACTTTTTTCATCACCACCTGTGGGAGACTGTAGTATATTTTTTGAACGGGTGCCTCTGCCTAACCCCCGAATGCGGGTGACTTTATCCTGCGCCACACATGATGCAGCATGATCTATATTAGAACGAGTTCTCATCATGGATGGTTGGACCCTTTAGCCTACCCTAAAGCTAATGTAGTTCCCACTCCCGCCGCAAGGAGGTAGGGTCCATGGGGGCTTATTATTATTATTATTGTTATTAATATTATTACTCACGAATAGGCCACAACATACCATGTGCTAGCCCAACCTGACAATGTCAGGACAAGGCTAGGAATACGGGAAGGGTGACAAGAATTCACCTCTCATCAAGAAGAACCCTGACAGAGTAAGTCCAGGGAAGAACGGACGAAACTTAGAAGAAGAAATATTCAGTTATTTATCGTACAAGAAAATGAATTATCCTGCAACGTGTTTTTGACTGAAGAGCAAATTGGGAGTGGTGCCATCTGGAGAGATATTTTGTTAACTAAATATTAGGAAGCTTAAAAGTGAGATTTGTTCAGAAAATCTTAGGTCTGTTGTACCAAGAAATGTAAATAACTTTAATGTTCGGTAAATTGCATTTATATTTCTTTGGTAGCTGTTTGTTTTGTATAAAGAATTTAAAGGATATTCGTGGATATGCTGCAACTAAAAGAATACCTAAGTAAATTAGAATATAGGACACTACAAAAGCAATATTCTAAAGCATTTTGAAATGGAATGATAGGATTTGGCTCAACACTGTTTTGCTATTTAAAGAAACTTTTGCTTAGTTTAGAACATTGGAAGGTTCTAATTTCAGTAATAAGAAAAGATAGTAGCTGACTAAACAGATTAATCTATAATAATAATATATAAAATGGAGGATGTTTGTTTGTTTATTCGCTGTACACTCCTTGGTCTTTGACCTATCTGGACCAAACTTTGCAGAATTATTCTTTAGAACTGTGGAAAAAAAAGGCTACCTCAGAACCTGGATGCACATCCAGGGGTTGAAAAGGGGTGAAATAGCGCCACACATGTACCTGGTGGTGACAATGAGAACTACACAAGTATTGCTATGCAACAATTGGATCTAAGCTATTGCTGTGCCTAATAGCACCACATAGCAACCTGGTGGTGACAATTGGAACTGAAATATACAATCATACTGGTAATAGACAAAAAACTGATGTACGGATGTTTGTTTATATGTCATCAAAGTGGAGAGAGAATATTTTAAAGTGTATTTTTAATTTTGTTAGTCTATTTTTAATTTTGTTAGTGTATTTTTATTTCATTTTAAAAATACACTAACAAATGTATAAACAAATTAGTATAAACTTTTGCATCTATTCATTTAGTGAATAATAAAACAAAATGAAATAGAAATAATTCCTATGCCCCTGTAAGGCATTGTGGGGAACTCTCTCATACGCTCAATTTCGAGGAGCCTATTATTTTAGGGCTGGAGATTCACTTATTTCATGGAAAGTGCCATGAAAGCATGTTGTTATTACAAAATCAAGAATCGTATAACGATGGTCTTTCGGCCAATGCTGTGGCTCTATATAATTGCCATAGCATAATTTCAGCAAATAAATATAGGAAGAATTCCAGTATTGGTTAAGGTAAATGTTTAAAAATAAATTTTAATCAAAAATGGAGGAAAATATCCAAATTGAAGAACAACGTTACGAAGGCAAGCTGCTGCTAAAGAAAATGCGAGGAATTTCAAACTTTTTAAAAAATTTCATGGTATTTCAAAAAAGTGGTATTTGTTTTAGTTCCGTGAATATTTCACGGGTTGCTAACTAGTATTTCTCAACCCAATTGTGGAAAGGAATGTAACAGTCTTAACAATTCAACGAGACCTATTAGAATGGTTATTAGTATTGTAATCACACCCTATTAGATAGGTCAGTTACTAAACTCGAAAATGTTGTATAGGTATCATATTGTTTTATATAATATTGCAAGAAGTACATTAAACTGTAAAAGTAAATAAAAATACACTAAAATGCTTTTCCTTAGCCATAGAACTGAATATTCTAGTATATCTTACATAAAAATAATATTTTACATTACTCAATGACAGTCACCCACGTTTTTCCATATAATAACTCTTACTCCCCTAATTTATTTTGATCAGTGTAGATATTCTTCATTAAATGAATGAAGCATTATTATTTATCTTTTAAGTTATTATCAGTGAGGGAAATTACATTGTTTTGTTTTGCATAAAGGAAAATCAATTAATCCTCAAACATACATTAATAGAAAAATTATTAACCATCTGTTATTGAATTAAAAGGTAATAAAAGTAAGCAAAGTTTTAATTCCAAAAATGTTTAAAGAAAATCTTTTATTTAAATTTAATTAGATTTTAATTTTATTAGATAATTCTTATTACTTCAAGTTTATCTTTGAAATTCATGTGATCAATTTCAACAACAAATAAAAAACGTTAGCTTTTAAAGGAATTTCTTTTTTAACTCCAGAATTTTTTACAGAATAATGGAAATACAAAATTATGAAACAACATCACTACATTATTGGATAAAGCGGAAATTAATTACTGCACTGAACAATTTTTTTTAAGAAAGCTCCCTTGAAATGTCTACTTCGGTGATAATTTTTTTTTTGTGCTGTGTTTTCATGTGGTATCGTAAACTGGCTGAAAATGAAAATTCCTTTTCACAGATTTGACACTGATATGGCTTCTCTCCTGTATGTATTCTAAGATGACTATTTAAGCTAGTTGTCGTTGAAAAGATCTTTTCACAAAAACCACAGTTGTATGGCTTTTCTCCTGTATGGGATCTAACAAGGAAACCTCTTGAACCTTATTATCACAGATTTTAATGAAACTTTGCAGAATGAATAATTAGATTGTGTTTATAAAATGAAAAAAAAAACTTAGATGCGGAATCTACCTCGAAGGACCACTTTTTTTGGGACAAAAATGTTCGAATATAGGTCGTTTTACCTCTAAGCCACCAGATGGTGTTAATGATTTGTTGCTAACGTCTACATCTAGTAGTTACCTATACATTCTAATGGCTAAGTTAAGTGGTGCCATCTGTTGTTGACTCGTGATATAAACTTATTCAAAGTCTTTATT
>JAFIDM010008419.1:11725944-11736333 GCA_023159025.1 Thereuonema tuberculata | reverse complement strand
TACAACTGAAGTTTTTCTTACATACGTCACAATTAATTCTCTTTTTTTCTTTCTGTTTTTTCTTTTCACTGTTAGGAGTTATTTTTGAATGCTCGCAATTATCCATTTTCTTTGTTAAGAGTAATGATATCTTTTTTAATATTAGATTGATTCTGAAATCTCACTGTACCTTTGACAAATTGCTCGCTTTCGGTTTTATTATTCAGTTAATTGGCATACAAGAAAACGAGTTAACCCACAATGTGTATTCGAAATAAGAACAATTTGGAAGTGGCGCCATCTGGAGGGATATTTCGTTAACTAATTATTAGGACGCTTTGAAGTTGGATTTGTTCAGAAAATCTTAAGGCGATAGTACAAAAGAAATGTAAAAAAATTTAAAGTAAAATGCATTTAAATAGTTTTGATAGTCATTTGCTTCGTATATAGCAGCGTTTCTGAACCTTTTTGATCCCGAGGACCTCTAAAATGTCTAAAATATTTGTACGGACCCCTAATTTTACATCCCATTTTTAAAGTAGACTATATTAAGAAAGGCCTATATTCTTAATATTTGGGGCATTAATTATAGGTCATGATAGCGAAATAAATCTAAATACATTTTTTTTAATTCGACGGAAATACAGTTATTGAATTGGAAGTAAACTATTGACAGTAAAATTATATTTTGAACAGACTTTAATATTTGTTACCAATTTGATAATATAATTAGGAATTATGTTATTACTCACTTTTAATGAGACGGTTGAGATTGTCGCCTCTTGCAGAGTTGTCGCCTCCTGGATATCTGACTCGTCAAATTTAGTCGAAGATCAGCAGATACATTAAGTCGGTTTCTGTATTTTGTTTTTAGTTGAACGAGCGATGAACATCCCTTTTCACACAGATAGGTTGTTGAAAACTGCATGACGCGTCTCAATGCTTCTTCAGATAATTCTGGAAATTCACTTCTCACTGGAGATGAAATCCAAAATCGAGACAAACTGAGATTACGGAATTGGATTTTAAGCACAATGTCACTTGAGAGTTCAAATAACTGTTCTTTCTTCGATAATGAGAGATCATTATCCTGACTGTAAGCCTGAAACGGATCGCGAATCCACGAAATTTCTCATACAAATTATGTGGAAAATAGGTTTTCAAATTTTTGTTTTACAGTTTCGAGGTGGTTACAAATTCTTTCAACAAACTCAGACTCGACAGAAATATCATTTTCCATTAAAAATGATTCCAATGTTGGAAAAGGTGCAAATTAGCTATTTTTTATGTAACTTATGCATTGCCCCAGTTTTTTCTCGAATGCCTTTATTTTGTCGTAAGCATCAAGAACAGTGAAAGATTTTCCCTGAAGGGAGAGATTTAGTTCATTTAATTTAGAAAAAATGTCTGAAAGATAGGATAACGCCATTAACCCAATGAGTGATGCAAAATCAGAATTATGTTCACTTACAAATAATAAAACTTACTGTCTTAATTGAAATAACCTTCTTAGTACTTTGCCCCTGGAAAGCCAGCGAATTTCAGAATGAAGCAAAAGGTGTGTATATTCACTGCCCATTTCATCGCACATTACGGAAGATAGCCTATTATTTAAAGGCCGAGCCTTATTAAACTTAACTATCTTTACAGCATTATCTAGCACTGTTTTAAATTCTGGTGGTATTTCTTTGGAGGCCAGTGCTTCCCTATGTATGAAACAATGCACCCATTTCATATCTGGAGCTACATCCTTGATTTTAGAAGCAACCCCACTATGTCTGCCTGTAAGGACGCATCTGAGCATAAACCTACACATTTTTCCCACAGGATCCCTTGCTCTCTTATGTAACTATCAAGAGAGTGAAATATTTCTTCTCCAGTTGTTCGGGTTGGCAAAGATGTACAAAATAAAATATCGTCCTGTATGTCATCAAATGCATATCTAACGTAGCACATCAATTGCGCATCATTTGTGACATCAGTAGTTTCGTCATTTTGTAACGCATAATTAGGACTCTGCTTAACCCTTTCGATTAACTGAGATGCCACATTACCTGCCATATCGTTAATTCTTTGATCGACAGTGTCATTTGAAAGAGGAATCAAATCGATATCGTTTAGAAATTTGTGGCCAAACATAGTTTTTACAACATCTTTTATAGCTGGAAGAAGTAAATTTTCCCCGATGGAATAAGGCTTTCCTGTTTTGGCTATGCGCAAACTTAAGAAGTAGGATGCTTTCAGTGCCTTGCTATTAATTGAACCCATGGCTGAAACTTTATCTTTCCCACAATTTAGTGTTTTTAAGCGTCGCTGAACAAACTCAATTGGTTTGTTTTTTACATCCCAATGCTTTGTTTCTAAAAGTCGTCGGAGTTTTGCAGGTTTCATACACTCGTTCGACAACACTTCATAACACAAAACGCACTGTGGTTTGTGTTCACTTTCGTCACCGCACCAAGTAAATCCTAATTCCAAATATCATATTTCCTATTGTACTTTTTCTTTGAACTACTTACTTCAACTTTCATAGCAGAGTCACATTTACTCTCCATAACAACACTCGTTTCACAGTTAGAATTAGTTTCTCTTTCATCACTTGCTTTTCTTTTCAAAGTCCCTGTTCTAAGCCGCTTTTCCATTATTAAAACACTTTTCGAAAAGTATTAAAACTGGAGTTAACCGACTGCACATTTTCCAGAAATATTACTTAGCACGTCTGAAGACCTACTGAGGAACCAGGATTGCCAGTCCAGAAGCAGGCATAGTCGTTACATTTAAGATTGAAGACGCCACATTGTCGCAAAATTTAGAAATATTTAATTTGATTGGTTGACCTAAATGTGAGAATCTGGAAATTCATACGAGACAATTTTTGTGATAACATTAGCATACTCTGAAAGAGTACTACCGAGCCATAGAAACTGCTCGTGCTTAACACAGGTTTACCGGTACCAGACACTCGGGCACCTCCAACAATAAAACCCTTGTTAAGAGAGCGCCTCTAATAACAAATTCCGACAACGTCTTATTTTTCAGGGTTTTGAATGAAAGAGGGAACCAAAGACGTCAGTGCATCGCGGGTTTCAAACTGTGGTTCGTAACTGCAGAATTTTAAATTTAAATTTAAAATATTTTAAAAACTTTGACATCTAGTGTCCATTTTATGTGAAAATTTTTTATTTCTTTACTTTCCACTTGCTTTATGATATTTTTTAATTATGTCTGCGGACCATTTGCACCATCTTCGCGGACCACCAGTGGTCCATGGACCATAGGTTGAGAAACGCTGGTGTATAGAATTTAAAGGTAAAAATATTCGTGCATAGGCAACGACTTTAGTGGACCTGAGTGGTTTTTTGTTGTTTTTTTTTGCGCCTCCGCAGAATCGAATATCACTTGTAATTAAAGAGTTTTCTTTTTAAGTGTTTAAAATTTTTTAGGTCGTTTAAATTTTCGTCAAACTGATTAAATATGTTACCAATTATTTTACTCGATATGCGATTCTGCGGAGGCGCAAAAAAACAAAACCACTCAGATCCACTAAAGTCGTTGCCTACACAACAATGTTTTTACCTTTAAATTCTACATACGAAGCAAACGACAATCAAAGATATTTAGATGCATTTCACTTTAATTTTTTTATTAAATTTCTTTTGCACTACTTTCTGAACAAATCCAACTTTAAGGCGTCCTAATAATTAGTTAACGAAATATCCCTCCAGATGGCGCCACTCACAATTTGCTCTTCCGTCGATAACACATTGTGGGTAAATTCATTTTCTTGTATGCCAAAAAGAAAAAAAGAAAGTTAATTGTGACGTATGTAAGAAAAGCTTCAATTACAGACAGAGTTTAATTATTCACATGAGATCTCACACAGGTGAAAAACCTTTTACTTGGGAATTTTGTGACGAAGTCTTTTCTTGTAAACGCTATTTGAGAATCCATCTCAGAATGCATACAGGAGAAAAACCTTTTAAATGCCAAATGTGTGGAAAGAACTTCGCGAAATCTGTGGATTTAAGGAACCACATTAGATCGCATACAGGAGAAAAGCCGTATAAATGTGACATTTGTGATAAAGTCTTCTCAAGAACCTATCATTTAAAAAACCACATCAAAACACACACAGAAGAAAAACCATTACAGTGTAAATTTTGTGATAAAAGATTCCTTCACATAACAACTTCAAAAATACACACTAGAGTTCACACAGGAGAAAAACCATTAACTTGTGAAGTCTGTGATAAAAGTTTTTCACATCCAAGTAGTTTCAAGTTACACATTAGAACCCATACAGGAGAAAAGCCAATTAAGTGTGACATTTGTGACAAGAGTTTTTCAAGACCCAACAGTTTAACTTTTCATATGAAATCCCATACAGAAGAAAAAGCCGTATAACTGTGGTTTTTGTGAAAAGATCTTTTCAACGACAACTAGCTTAAATAGTCACCTTAGAAAACATACAGGAGAGAAGCCATATCAGTGTCAAATCTGTGAAAAGGATTTTTCGTTTTCAGCCAGTTTATGATACCACATGAAAACACAGCACAAGTAAAAAGTATCCCCAAAGTAGACATTTCAGGGGAACTTTCTTAAAAAAATGCTTCAATGCAGTAATTAATTTCCACTTTATCCAATAATGTAGTAAAGACATAATTTTTTTTTTTAGAATTTTGTATTTCCATTATTCTGTTAAAAATTCTGGAGTCAAAAAAGAAATTCCATTAAAAGATAACATTAACAGTAGAATCTCGATAATCCGACATGCTCGGTAGTCTGACGTCGCGACGGATGACGTCACTCCGCTTGCTGCTGACATCGCCCGTCTGCCCCGTGAGTCACGACAGTTTCAGTTTCAGTGTAATTGTTCAGTTTTAATTAAATGTTAGCTGTACCCGAAATGTGTTGCAATGCCACTCAAAGAAAGAAGGCTCAGTGAGAAGGGGTGAAAATATAAGGTCCCGGTGTCGATCGGGGTTGGGACATTTAGGCCCTTGTGTCACCATCCCCCACCCAAGTGTGGTGTCCCTGCCCCCCATAGGAGAGCAAATTTTTCCCTTTTTGCAATTGACTTGGGGGGCCCGAGAAGGGGCCCTGAAAATAAGGTCCCGATGTCGATGAGGGGTGGGACACTTAGGACCTTGTGTAGCCTTTCCCCCACCCAAGTGTGGTGTCTCTGCCCCCGTAGGAGTGCAAATTTTTCACTTTATACAATATTGGTGTAATGACAATGTAGTTCTCATTGTCACCAGCAGGTGGATATTTGGCTATTTCAGGGATTTTGACCCTTTTCAACCCCTTGGGGGGGGGAGGTCCAGGTTCTAAAGTAGCCTATCTTTTCCGCAGGGTCCTAAAGAGTAATTCTGCAAAGTTTGGTCCAGATAGGTCAAAGGGCCTAGGAGTGTATAAAGGACAAAGAAAGAAAGAAACATTCATTTTTCTATATATAGATGTACTCAATATGTATTGTAACAATATACGTATTTTAGTACATACAGTACTGTGTATACATAACTTACAACTTCTTGCCTTAGAAGTCAAAATTCAGTTTTGAAAAATCAATCTTTGGTAATCCGACATTTTTGATAATCCGACACCCCCTCGGTCCCGTATTGTCGGATTATCGCGATTCAACTGTATTTATTTGTTGTTGAATTTCATCACATGAATTTCAAAGGTAAACTTGATGTCATAAGAGTTATCCATTAAAATTAAATTTAAATAAAAGATTTTCTTTAACTCGTTTTGGAATGGAAGCTTAGCTTACTTTTATTACCTTATATTTAATTGAAGAACAGATGGTTGATAATTTTGCAAATAATGTATGTTTGAGGATTAATTGGTTTTCCTTTATGCAAAACATAACAATGTAATTTCCCTCACTGATAATAACTTAAAGATAAATAATAATGCTTCATTCATTTAATCATGAATATCTACATTTGTGAAAATAAATTAGGGGAGCAAGAGTTTTTGTATGGAAAAGCGTGGGTGACTGTCATTGAGTAACGTAAAATATTATTTTTATGTAAAATACAGTAGAATATTCACTTGAATGGGTAAGAAAAAGCATATTAGTGAGTTTTTATGTACTTTTACAGTTTAAGGTACTTCATGCGATATTATATAAAACAATATGCATACCTATACAACATTTTCGAGTTTAGCAACTGACCTCTAATAGGCTGTGATTAGAATACTAATAGGTTCTAAGGTCTAATACCCATTCTAAAAGGTCTCGTTGAATTGTTAAGACTGTTATATATCTATCCACAATTAGGTTCAGAAATACTAGTTAGCAACCCATGAAATATTCACGGAAATAAAACAAATACCACATTTTTGAAATAGCGTGTAATTTTTCAAAAACACAAGATTGAAATTCCTGTAGCATGCCATTTTCTTTAGCAGCAGCTCGCCTTCGTAACGTTGTTCTTCAATTTGGTTTTTTTCTTCCACTTTTGATTAAAATTTATTTTTAAACATTTACCTTAACAAATACTGGAATTTTTCGTACCTTTATTTGCTGAACTTGTGCTATGGCAATTATATAGCGCCACAGAGGTGATCGAAAGACCATCGTTATTCGATTCTTGATTTTTTAATATCAACATGCTTTCCTGGCACTGTTTGTGAAATAAGTTAATCTCCTGCCCTAAAATAATAGGCTCTTCCAAATTGAGCCTATGAGAGAGTTCCTCACAATGCCTTACAGGGGCATAGGAATTATTTCTATTTCATTTTTATTATTCATTAAATGAAAAGATGCAAAAGTTTATACTAATTTGTTTATATATTTATTAGTATTTTTATTACATTATTACATTTTTATTAGTAATTTTTAAAATTAAATTAAAAATACACTAACAAAATTAAAAATACACTTTAAAATATTCTCTCTCCACTTTGATGACACACAAACAAACATCTGTACATCCGTTTCTTGCCTATTAATAGTATGATTGTATATTTCAGTTCCAATTGTTGCCACCAGGCTGCTTTGTGATGCTATTAGGCACAGCAATATTTTAGTTCCAATTGTTGCATAGCAATACTTGTGTAGTTCTCATTGTCACCACCAGATACATGTGTGGCGCTATTTCACCTCTTTTCAACCCCTGGCAGTGCATCCAGGTTCTGAGGTAGCCTGTGTTTTCCGCAGGGTTCTAAAGAATAATTCTGCAAAGTTTAGTACAGATTGGTCAAAGACCTAGGAGTGTACAGCGAATAAACAAACAAACATTCTCCTTTTTATATATTATTATTATAGATTAATCTGTTTAGTCAGCTACTATCTTTTCTTATTACTGAAATTTGAACCTTCCAATGTTCTAAACTAAGCAAAAGTTTCTTTAAATAGCAAAACAGTGTTGAGCCAAATCCTATCATTACATTTAAAATTGCTTTTATAATATTGCTTTTGTAATGTCCTATATTCTAATTCACTTAAGTTTTCTTTTAGTCGCAGCATATGCAAGAAAATTCTTTAAATTCTTTATACAAAACAAACAGCTATCAAAGAAATATAAATGCACTTTACCATACATTAAAGTTATTTATATTTCTTGGTACAACCGTCCTAAGATTTTCTGAACAAATCTCGCTTTTAATCGTCCTAATATTTAGTTAACAAAATATCTCTCCAGATGGCGCCACTCCCAATTTGCTCTTCAGTCAAAAACATGTTGCAGATTAATTCATTTTCTTGTGTGATAAATAACAGAATATTTCTTCTTCTATGTTTCGTCCGTTCTTCCCTGGGACTTCTCGACGAGAGGTGAATTCTTGTCATCCTTCTCTTATTCCTAGCCTTGTCGTGACATTGTCAGGTTGGGCTGGCACATGGTATGTCGTGGTCTGTCGCGGATAATAATAATAATAATAATAAACCGAAACGAGCAATTTGTCAAAGGTACAGTGGGATTTCAGAATAAATGTAGTATTAAAATATTTTTTTAAAATTTTATGAATAACTATAACCAGATAATTTATTCTGTATTCTTAAGTCTTATGCTGGGAGAACACGCAGCAATATGCGGCAATATTGCTGGACAATATTGCTCATTTTTACTGCTTTTTGATATTGCCAGTTTATATCAAGCGCGAACACACAGTTTTTCCTAAACGAGTACTGCCCTGAATAATGATGGTTACGGCGCTTCGTGTTTCACTAGGGAGCCCTAGTCATTACACACTCAGTGAGAACGCCTTATAAACACACCACACGAGCAGAGCATAGGTGCACTGGGGACAATATTCCCAGCAATTGTACGACATCGGTTTTATTTATAAAATTTATTTGCAAATAAAATGGGAGCTATCCAATGTAAGCGTACTTGTGGTTAAGCCTAAACGTGTTACGAACGTACAGAATCGATCGAGTATTAAACGCCTTACCGCGGTAGAAATCATTTAAGATTCTTTCATTATCTATAAGTTGTTTCAGTTATCTTTTTTGGGCCGACCCATTTTGCTGATTTTAACCTTCTTTCTCAAAAAAAACGGTCGGAGTGAGTGAGTTAGTTTCCGATTTTCAAAGTCCCGCCTTCATTTACGTCACCATTGTCACATGATTTCATCCGTTCATGTGATTCGCTGGCGCATCAGCAATATTTTCCGACAACTAAAATTGCTCCTTTTTCTCCGACAATACCAATATTCTTGAAATGGGCAATATTGTTCATTTTTATTGCTGGAAATGGTTGTCAGCAATAAAAATGAGCAATATTGTCCAGCAATATTGCCGCATATTGCTGCGTGTTTGCTCAGCATTATAATTGTTCTAAACCAACTTAAAACTTTTTATGGATTGGTTCAGAACTAAAATAAATACTTTTTGGATAGTAACATTAATATTGTATTATATTGTACACTTGTATCTTTGATCCATAACCAAAATTACTTTATATTTTGAATGGTTGTTAAGGTATCATGAATATCCTATTCTTATTATGAAAGGCCTAAATAGTAATGTAAATAATGACGACGAATTGTACTAAAGGATAAAGGCAAAATACTTCTTTCTTAATAGAAATCCATTGCATTTAATCCTTTATATATTATACAATAAATATATCAAAATACTTGGTGAGCAATCTCAAAACTTTAATTCTAAATTAAACTTAAACATTAATATTATATTCACAATTTCAGAACACTTCAGTTCTTTTATTGGTCCATGTCTATTATCTAGATTTGAAGCTGGAACTCATCAGCTTCCAAATCTGAATCCTTTCCAATTAACAGCTTATTAGGACATGGTTTTCTTAACTGCTATTATGAGCACGTCTGCTCAACTAGGTTTCCATTTTGTATGTTGGATGTATCTCTGTCATTAATCCTACAAGCTCGCCTGCTTGGTCTTCCTTCTAGAAATCTAAGACCTATATCATTCGCTTGTCTGCTTGGATCTTCACTCCTAATTCCAGAATTCTAATGACCTAAACCACAAGAACGTCTGCTTGGATCTTTGAACCTAATCCCTATACCATAAGTTCGTCTGCTTGGATCTTCTGATCTAATTCTAAAAATCTATTTAGATTTCTATATAAACCCTATACCACAAGCACGTGCGCTTGGATTTCTGATCTAATCTAGAATTCTAACTTCAGAACTAATTGGCACCATAAGTAGTCCTAATTCTTTATAGTTTAACTTCATTCTACCGAAATGGAAGTCGCAAACATATCCTTATACAGTATATTGGGCCTGAGCAAATAACAGTATTAAATATTACCTCTCTTCAAATACTGCCTTAGATCAAATAGCTGTTTGACCTATGGTGCAAACTAATCTGCAATGCCTCCTACATACATCCTGTATTGTCCTTCTTCGTATCGGTACCAGCACTAATCAAATCGCACTTCAGACTGATTTGGTTGTCAATCCTCTTTCCCGTTCCAATTTCATAGATTTCTCAGCAACTAAACCATAGTCTTTTTCTTGTCCTTCCATCGACCTTCTCCGGTGGAGATCTCACTTAGATTATCTCCCTGGCTAGAGATCTTGCTTCAACTCTCAAACCTCCGATCCAACAAGTGAACATTCACATTGTTAATCCCTGCAGTATGCTTCATTGTTTTGCGAGCAATTGTTACGTCCTCGCTTACTTCAGACTCCTAAACTAACTTCAAACAAATTAGTTTCAAGTATTATTAATCAAAAATTCAAACAACATTATCCATAATTTTTTTTTCTTTTTGTAGTTTGTTTCTTAATTCTTGATTGTGCACTGTTTTTTCCATCTTTAGATTTCATTACTCTTAACAAAAAAAAAAAAAAAAAAAAGAATGGTTAATTGTGAGTTTTCAAAAATCAATGCTAGCAGTGTAAAGAAAAAAACAGAAACAAAAAAAGAAAGTTAGGTATCAAACCACGGCACTTAGCTAAAGTTAGGATTCGCAC
>JAFIDM010008419.1:11678657-11689519 GCA_023159025.1 Thereuonema tuberculata | reverse complement strand
TATCACCGTTATTTAATAAATGAAAGTTATCCAAAGATGGAGTTTTTTTTTTTAATCCCTCATGACGTTATACGACATTGTAAAATAGGTAGAAAGCAGTATGTGATCGATACCTTAGCATGAGCTCACGGACACACAGTATTACGATTACCACCCTACCATTGTGATCTCAGTCCGATCGAGTGATTTGGGTGCAAGTAAAGGAATATGGACGTAAGTACAATACATCCTTTAAACTTAGCGACATTGAAAATCTCAGCGCAGCAGCTGTACAAAATGTATCGTCAGATAATTGGATGGCTGCTTACAATCATGTACTTCAGGTAGAAGAAGCCTACTGGCAATCAGATCATCTTATTGAGAATCGAGTGGAGCCCCTTCTAATCACTACTTCCGATTCCAGTGACGAAAGTGATTTTGATGAAAGCTTTGAACCTCTTTCAGATTAACCTCTGTATAGGGACCGTGCACAGATGGCCGATTTCGACGACAGCGCCAATGGCGGCGATTTTGGTCCCGACCGTGCGGACCAGGCAGCCATATTTCCTTTGTGAACATATAGCTTGTCGTTACCCTGCGATTTCTATAAATCTTTTTCAAAGTAATTTATAGCCGATCGAATCTCAAGAATGGAGATAATAATCAGGCATGGTTTCCAGCATGTTTTACATCCTGAATTATCTTCAAGTTCCGAAACAAAGGGCAAAAATCTGTCTGAAAGTGGGCATGTTTTCAACGTGGAAGAATATAAAATGAACGATGTTTCATTTATTCGAGGTTCTGTTTTAAGGCAAACTTCAGTCAACAAACGACCATACAAAATAGAACTCCAGGTAAGTCCTATTCATTTTTCACATTTTTAAATTGCGATAAGTTAGTATTTATGATAATAACATTTTTGTGTGCGCGCGCGCTCGTTTTGTATTCTGATTGGATTTAAGCCATCTAATTCATTCAAAATTATTAAGTATCACTTTGAAAAAAAAAATCACAAAGATATCTGATTGCTTCAACAATTCATGACTAACTTAGCAATCAGAAAAAACACAGAATAGCTCTGTTTTCGTAACACCGCCTCTGGTGTCCGATATTGCCACCCCATGCCCGAACTAGACGCACGTCCGCGGCAGAGCTACGCCAAGCACCGGCAAACCAAGGGTGTGGTGTTTAGGGGAGCGAAAACATTAAACAAAAAATATTAATGGCAACATAATTTAATAGAAAGATCACATAGAAGAAAGTTTCTTATTTGATTCAATCCCTTCATTTAAAGTAATCAAGAAAAAAAATTGAAGCTATAAGTAATCTACAATCCCTCCATATTAAACTACCTTATATATATATATATAAAAATACTGTTCTCTAGAGATAAGCCCATAACTTATTGGTAAGGATTGTCATATCTCAATAATAATAATCTGCAAAAAATGTATAGAAAACAACATTCTCAAAGAACATTCAAATGATAACAATAATTTATTGTAGTAAATAAAATAAGCTTCAAAATAAAAATACAATTTTAACATATAATTAGAATTGCTCAAAAGCGTACAAAATTAACAAATATAGTAGCAAAAGGATTCAAAAATTAATAAAAAAAAATATTAAAAATCTATTTCTAAATAAAACACTGCATGAAATTTATTATTTGACTGAGAAAAAAAAAGTAATATTTTAAAAATCATAATAACAATTAAACAAGTAAATAAAGTACAAAAGGAATAAAAGCATTACAAAAGAACAAAGGAAAAGTACTTCAAGACCAAAGTCCAAACAATATACAATAACAGGTAGAAAAATGGAGACCTAAAATAAATTAAAGACAAAAACCATCCATAAAAATATAAGAAACTATTAAGCAAATTAAGTATTTTTTTCAACAAAAACTTTAAATATATTTTATAAATCTGGAGCTCTTCAAAAATAATAATGAAAGAAAAATCCAAAGTTCTATGATCACAATCCACCACAATGTACGAAATATTGACGATACATTTTGTTTTCCTTTTTTAAAAAAAAATATTCAAAAACAGTAAATATTGAAATTTAGTAAATCTATTAAAAAAAATCAAGCATTAATTAATAAAACAGAGTTCACGAAACTGGCATCTTACCAAAAATTTGTAAGATATTTTCTGAGGTCATACTTACTTTTGAAATGAACTTAAACAATGACAACAAGCATTAAATTTTAGTGTGATTTTTGAATTCAGATGGTTGAGATATTTTCTTTTAGGGTAGATACACTTTAAAGCATAATGTGTATTTGAAATGTATTCATATATTCATTTGTTTTTTTTTCTGTAGGTGGATGCTAGGAGACACATACTGAAGGCAGACTGTGAATGTGCAGGTGGAGTTGCTGGAACTTGTAAACACGTAGCTGCTGTCATCTTTTATGTAAATGAAGAAGGAGGTTTTTCAAAAACCAGCGAACCTCAGCAATGGGGAAAACCATCCTCATCAAAAGCTGTTTCATCCAAATATGCAAAGGGAAAGAAAATTGAAGATATGTTCCCAAATAAAAAAAGGAAGATCACTGCTGATAGTGAGGGACCTTTATTTGAAGAACTTAAAGATATAGATTGCCCCCTCAGAGAAATTTTAAAAGAAGAGGAGAAATCTGAGTCTGTTAGAGTAAGTGAAGACGTACTAAAGAACCTGATAACCACGGCAGTTGAAACAGTAGAAGCAAATAAAGCCATGAATGCGATATCTGTGATTGTAGAAAATCAGATAAATAAGACAGTGTACTCATCTCAGAAAGAGGAAAGTCACAGCCTAAAGAATTTGTATGAAAAACTAGTGTTCCTAACACCATCTGAAATAACTGAATTAGGTGTAAAAACAATTTTACAATCAGAGTGCAAAGAATGGTACGCACAAAGAAAGTGCAGAATATCATCAAGTGAGAGAGCTCACAAAATAAAGACAAGAAAAAGCGACCATGACGGCTTAGCGGAACAGTTCCTGTCAGAAAAACAAATGTTTGGAAAAGCACTTTCCAACTTTGCATATGGCAAAAACACAGAGCCTGAAGCAATTCAGGCATACCTATCCAAATACAATGTTTCGTATGTAAAAATAGGACTGGTTTGTCACAGGCAGCAGCCATGGATTTGTGCCAGTCCTGATGGCTTAATTTTAGAAGAAGGTCATTTGACAAAAGTTTTAGAAATAAAGTGCCCATCATCTTGTAGAAACAAAGAAATTATTGCAGATGATGGGAAAATTAATGTCTCATACTTAAAACTTCATGAAGGTCAAGTCATTTTAAAAAAAATCCCATATGTACTATACTCAGTCTCAGATTTTACTGTATGTAACAGGACTAACTCTCTGTGACTTAGTAATTTACACAAAAAAACAATTACTTACAATATCTGTAGAAAGAAATGAGAATTTCTTATCACAAATCCTTCCAAAGCTAGAGGATTTTTATTTTAATATTTTTTTCCCTAAATATATAAATAAATGTAATAAAATGTAATGTAACTACTAAAATGTCTTTTGATTTTTTTTTAAACTTCTAAAATGACAATTTTATTTCATGATTAATGTTATTATTCTCAATACTTACATTAAACATTATAACATTATATTCATTATAAATAAATGAGTTCTTATACAATCAGTTAAAGAACTAATATTGATATTGATTTCTGCAATATTACTGATATTAAATTTTGAAACATCTGTCATGTAATCATAACATAAAATACACACAAAAGCTTTCTTTACATTAAAGATTAGGTAATTGATTAGAAAGTAACTATAATAAACTGTTACTAATGGGATCATGACGAATACATTCTTTTATCTTCAGTTAAGGCCCAATTAACTTCAAGTTTTGTAATTTTATTTTTTGATGATTGGTGGCTGTAAATTTGTAATTATACAGCAAATTTTAACAATTAAGTCTAAATAAGGAAATAATTCTTTAGGAATTTTTTGCAGTATGTTAAAATTTTTCACTCTTTGAATACATCTTTCAACATGTATCCTAACACTTGCAATTTTGTAGGTTTCATGAATTTCATTCTCTGTAAATTTGTCATTGTAAAGAAATGGTGGCATAACAATTACAGCATTTTTCTTTTCCACATTTGTTTTGATTCCTGGAAAACCTTTATCGGATAATATTTCGTCATATGGCTCCAAAAGATCAAGTAAACCACTGTCATTCACTATAAAAGAATCACTTGTTCTTCCACCATAACATTTGGAAACAAAAGTAATCATTCCATTTGGAGCTATTCCTATTAAAAACTTGGCAGTGTGACAGCTTTTATAATTTGAGTACAAAAAAATCTTTTCATCTATTCTGTAAGTCTGTTCTAATTTAATTTCTGTGCAATCAATTCTTGCCCTGGTATTTGGGTATTTCGAAAGAAATTGCTGTGGCATAGTTGCTTCTATAGTTTGCTTGCTAGGCCAAAAGATATATCTTTCACATTTTGTTGATAGGTGAGTAAGACATGAAGTAAAAATTCTTGAAACAGTTGTACGATGTATTCCAAATATGACAGCCAATGCTGAGTAAGATATCCCTAGTTTTAATTTCATTAAAAAAAGCAGCAGCAAATTTTCCTTGGATATCTTAGAATGTTTCAATTTTAAGAGTTTCAGAAAAAGATTAAACACCAATAGATTTACACCTGTTAAGTCTGTCATGTCACTCTCCTTTTTTATTGATGAATATCCCTGAAAGCTAACAGAACTGTCTTTCTGTTTGGAAGGATCTGTTTCACAGCCCACATCCCTTTTAGTGATTTCAGCTCTGCTCACTGGGATATTGGCTTGAACTGCAACATCATTCCCTGCTTTCACACACACAAATGTAAAGCAGTTGGAGATTCCCTCTTCTAAAAAATTTACTTGGCAACATTCATGAACTTTCAAAGATACTTCCGGTTCCAAAACTAAACTTTCATGATTGCTCGAATTTGTCAAATTCTTATCAGTTATTTCAATGCAAGTCCTTTTATATCTTCTTACTGCACTTTCTGACACTTGTTTTCGTTTATATACATTGGGAAAGATAGTTGGTAAATAACTTGGACTGAGTGGGTGCATTGACTTTTCATTTCCAATGAAGTGCTTACTGCATACTTTAGAATTTTTAGTTGGCTCCCAAATGGATCCATCTGGCCTACAAAACAATTTGAAAGAGATATATATAAAATTTTGTTTCCATAAAGATATAATTACACAAAAGTTCGATTAGTTACAGATAATAAAAATAAAAAGTTTTCCTGTAAAAATCAACTGTTCAGTTTATTACATGAAGATGTGGCTAAAGTAATATTTTTTGTCAGCCTTCAACCTCCATACATTCAAAAAAAAAAAAAAAATATTTCTTCAATAAAAAAAGTTATTTCTGTAATTTTCAGAAGTGATAAAAAAAATAAAGTTGTAAAGTAATATTTTTTGTCAGCCTTCAACCTCCATACATTCAAAAAAAAAATTGCCAACACCTTGGATAAGTTTTTTACTAAACGGTTTCTGTAGCCTCTTAATTTAAATTTGCCATAAATAAATCACACAGATTTTTCATAAAGCTTCAACCTTTATTCAATTTTCGAAATCTAGAATATATATATAAAAAAATCTAGAAAAGTATTGCAACAACTTATCACTAGAAAATTATTTTGCCACATGGTGTTTTTTGCCCTTCCTCAATGACAGCTTCGAATTAACATGTCATGCATAATAAATTGTAAGGTAATAAATTATAAATGAGTATGATTAATTTCTGATATATGAACAGAGTATATAATGAATATAAAATTATTCATAGTCAATTGTTATTTCGCTATCAAAACATTTAGAAGCAAACTTACGATATTCGTCGAATTGCTGAAATCCACTGCTTTCTTTTCTCTTGTTCAAATGGTCTTGCAGGAAAAGAATAAAAATGAACATTTTCTGTATTATTGTAAGTACTATTGCATCCAACAACGCAGCAATTAGTGTTGCCTTTGCCCATTATTGAAATTTTTTGAAAAATGTAACCCTTCGTAGGCAAGTTATTGTTAGAAGGTCTCCGCACAATATTTCCAATTTCTGCCGCCACTGGCAGCACCAGTCACGTGCACGGTCCCTATTGACTGTTCTTAGAATTCACATAAATAATAAAAAGGCCCTTTTCAGGGCCACTAAATATGCGGAAAACATCAATTTCTTTGATTCAATTTATAACATTAAAAAAAGGTGAAACACATACTTGATTACTGAAATATATTAATTTAAAAATAAAAATAGAATTAAAAACAATTTACATCTTATAAAAATATTTATAATATAAAATTAATAATAAGATGTTGATAATATAAAAATAATAATAACAATAAAATAATACAAAAATAATGTATAGACAGGTTAAAGATACAAGATTAAAGAAAAAAAATTTTTGGTTCTACTCTGATTTGCAACAACAGTGTGCGATAGATGGCACTGTACTTCGGAGAATACTTGTTAGTAGTAATCGATAACCTATGATTATTTTGTTTTTTTGTGCAGCGTATAAAAAAAATCTTTGATTGTCGTTTGCCATGTGTGTGCTACTATTATGGATTACGACATTTTCAATGCGGTTCAAGTAACTATTAACATCCATTGATACACCACTAGGAGCAACACTAATATATTTTCAGAGCAGATTTAGGGATTTAGGGCTTTATTTCTACTACTACACTTCTAAAACATTACAAATTTCACATTTATATGAAATTTTTACTAATTTCCGATAAAAAAAGCGCTACAAGCGGTGGGTTATAAGATGGGAAAACTGTATAGAGTTATATAGAAATCATCTAGGGACCGTCTAAAAGGAATGTAAAGAACTGGATAGTGCTATAAGTGGGAGCGCTATATCGAGGTTTTACTGTATTATAATAATTAAATAATTCAACAACTGTTTAAATTAATATGTTAAAATTTCCAAATCAAACTGAATTTTGTTTTGATTCTATTAATAATAATTCAACAGTTATCTTTTTAATTTCATTCAAATAATCCAATTGTAGTGTTTAAATACAGTTGACTTCTATTTACAATTACTGTTTATTGATTAACCAATCACAATCTTTAAAGGAATCCTAAAAATTTACACCTTTTGAAATATAAAATAAAAACTTAGATTTCACTTAATTGTCAGCCTACTTTATCAAGAGACAATGTAAATTGTTTGATTTGTTTGTTTATCTGATTGAACACATACTGTTCGTTTTCGTTTACGAGAGCCTTCAACGCTTTTGCGAATGCGTCAGATCTCCTTGGATTTCATGAAAATAGGGTTGAGGAAAAATAAAGAGAGGATATTTACTTTTTATCAGTGTTAGTTTACTAGTAGCTGCGTTCTATTTGCGCTTTTCGGGAAAGAATTAAGGAAAGAATAAATACTATTGCAAAAATAACAGGTACTAAAAGAAAAACAGGTCTTATGAAAGTGCCCATCTCAGCGTATCACCCCTTTGGGGAGTAGAATCGTCTGTGTTGTTGTAGCTCTCGCTTTTCAAAACGAACAGTACGTATGCTATATTTAGTAGCAGAAGATCAACTTAGGCAAAGCTGCAACACAAGTGAAACTGATAAGAAATTGATCACTCCGCTGAGCTATGGCTGAGCCCAAACGGCAAACAATGTAAATTGCTAGAATGAATTATAATTCGTCACAGGATTAAAGTTAAGTTATAAACATAAAATAATATTAACTACATTTAAGAAGTCATAAATAGCCTGTTCGGCATGGCCGAGTAGTCTAGATGGCGGTCTGCCGTGAGGCCGCTGTTTCCTTGGATATTGGTTACTAAAATTGATTAAAAGGGCTACACACAAAAAATAATTTTAAAAAACATATAATTAAGAATTAAATTAACTACGTTTAGGCCCGAACCAGCTGGGCATTTATAAATAAAATAACAGGAGATGATAGGAGATTATATGGAAAAATTACAAACACAGGATGACGTCACTATCAGCAGCGAACATTGATGGAAAATAGGCGAGACCACTATCTGGGAAGGGGCTTCGTGAACCTCGCAAGAAAATTTTTCAACAGGTGTTCAGTCCAACGGAAATAGCGAAACACGAAATGCCGCAATTAGGAAAAAGAAGGAAAGGAGGGAGGTGGCTAGAAAGAGACGACGACATGTACAATACCTTAATAACTTCATAGGAAATTAACTTTTACCGAACCTGTAATCGGTTATAGTTTTTAAGGAAAGGGTCTCGTTGTAATAGGACAATCCATTAGTATAAAACAAGGACTCCTTATACTTAGTCCGCAATCAGGCTCATAACAAATAATTCTCGGGCAATGGTAATTTACTGCTCCGCCACGTGCACCGCCGTTAAATTGCTTACATCCATATTGCGGAAGGCCTAGGAGTGCTGATATACACGCTTACTAAGAAGCTATCCCGTTTCCCCTATGTATCTACAGGGGGCATTCAACCATTCTAGGGCATAAACGACACCCTTGGGATTTGTAGGACGGTGATCATCTTCATTCCTATTAACAAAATTGATAATGTTAACCTTAATGGAAGAGGTTAGGAAAATGCCAACACAGGACATCATCATTTCAAAATTGGAAAAATGGTTGGATTATAAGAGATTTACACAAATATCATGAAAGTTAAAATGGCTTTGAGAACCGGATTAAAAATATGCAACGCTCTGGCCACCTGCCTATTAACAAAATGAATGCGGCAACCATTTGAAACCAAACATTTCTTAATATGTGGAATCTCAGCAAAACTAGGTTTGTAATGATCTTTTCTTCCCTCTGTATTCCAATAAGGAAGTTGCCGTGGCGGTTTGGCCGAGCGGCCGTGTGGCCAGTGTGCCGGCACCTGGGTTCGAATCCCGGTACTCCGTTTCTTCCCTGGGACTTCACAGTTTGAGAAGTTAGAATGGGCACAGAACCACGCCACTTGGAAATTTGCTATGGAAATGAGACTTATGTGCGAAAATTTGTGGGATTTTGTTGATAATCAAGATAAACATGAATTGAGACACAAGAGAGCCGGTGCCATCATCGCCTTAAGTGTGTGCAACCGCAAATGTATGTCCGTTTCCAGAACTGTAAAACTGCCAAAGAAACATGGATGGCGCTAAAGAATGTTTTCGAAGACCATGGACTTGTTCGTAAGATATGTTTAATCAGAGATTTGCAAAAATTGAAATTAGATGAATTGATCGGGATGGAAGCCTATCTCAACAAAGTTACGTTCGTCGCACAATAACTGAATTCAATCGGAGCTCCTCGAGATGACGAGGACTTATCAGGTCTACCGACATCGTACGATCCACTGGTAATGGCTCTACAAAATTCTGGCATAAAACTCACGGCAGATCTCGTCAAATCAAGATTGTTGCAGGAAGAATTAGTATGCCTAATGATGCCGTATTAACAGTTCGGAGAGATAACATAATCAAATGCTTTAAATGCAGAAAAACCGGACATTAAGCAAACAATTGCCCGACAAAAATGTGTAATAGAAGTGATTCTCAAAAATCCCAGAAGGCATCTACTTCAAGGCTATTAGTCAATGCAAAAGAAGATTATACTGCCTTGAAAGCTATCCTGAAAACAAGTCAGATACCGGAAGGTGAACGGTATATTGATTCCGGGGCAACTCATCATTTTTCAGGGACTAAGAACTTGTTCTCAATCGCAGAAGGTTTTGGTGACATCGAGTTGGAACTCAACGTCAAAGGTAAACTATCATTTGCTAAAATTTGTGACGTATTGTTTATACCCGAAATTAAGACGAACTTGTTATCAGTAAGCCGTGCCGGCATGGCCGACTGGTCTGGGCGGAGGTCTACCGTGTGGCCGTTGTGTTGACACCTGGGTTCGATTCCCGGTCATGGCTTGGCTGTTTCAATTTCCTTTCCTTTTACCCTTGAAGGGTTTGTTATATTTTTTTTCTTTTTCCTTTTTTTTTTATGTGGTCAAATATCTTTTGAGGTAGCCGGAGTGCTACCCAAGGATTTCTATTCCACAGTTTATTCTTGTTTTTAGTCATTGAAGGGTCACTGTTTACATCGCGAATTCCCAATTCTTCTCCTCGTATGTCTTTTGAGTCTTGCAGAAATAAATTATTTTTATCATTTTACAAATTTGTAAGTAAATCAGACTAACGTTAATCTAAATATTTAAAAATTAAATGAACATATAAAATACGATAATGTAGCTGTCAATAGGCAACAAAAATACTTTATTGTAAATATACAACCAGATCCTCTATCTTTAGTCAGAAAATTCATTATAGTTAATACTTAAGCAAATTTCGAAAACTTCATCAGAACTCTGCTTCTCTTCATCACAATCTTGACAAGCTGTCATTTCAAAAAAAAATACAAATGATGGGAATAAGTTTTTCTCTATTGAATCTGCTCAGGAAATTTACACTACTACAAACACATTCTGAACAAAACATGTGGTCACGTAACTTAAAAGGCTGGAATGAAATAATAATATAATTCATAATTATAATGAAAAAAAACTACAAAAAATATGTTATAACATAATCAATTTATTAATTCTACATCAGAAAAGCCTAGATTCTAGTTGTAGATACAAAGCTTCTTTGCTGTAATTCATTCATTCCTGAAAATCTAGGCTTAACTTTTGGATGTCTCCCACTGAAAATATCGAGACTCAAAATCACCAAAAATTCGATTATTCTACTCATTAGAGCCTTGTAGATATTAAGGTTGATTTGTAAGATACATAAGTTCATATTCTCATCTCTGAATGTACAAAATTAGTTATTAAAAATTTGATTTTACTGTTAGTTCCTTCTCATATTTGAAATGGCAAAACATTTTTAAATGACAGACGATAGAAA
>JAFIDM010008419.1:11664539-11675436 GCA_023159025.1 Thereuonema tuberculata | reverse complement strand
AGGTGTTGGAGTTGCGCAAGTATAGTGTTGTGTTCCAACTCTCCATCGTGCCACGGGCCCATAGCCAGAACTAGCTTTAAGGAGGTGCAAACAATTTTTCCCCACGGAAGGAAATATTATTATATTACTATATTTACAGTTTTATCCTTTACCCATATATCTTACATATAAAAAAAAAGACATAACAAAAGTAAAACATTTTTGGTATACATTTATTTCGGTTTAAGTAATTATAAACACAGAGAATATAATGTAAAAAGGAATATATTTTATAAGTATAGATAAGTATTTTGCTTCTGATTTTGGTAATTTAATTAAGTGAACCTATATATCATGCTACAAATTCATTAAAATTGGTCATTTCATTGTTCGAGAGGTTCCTTGTAAGACCATTAATTGTAATACTATTTATTTATTTAATTTCATATTAAGGGGAGGGTAAAGGCCCCCAAAGGTTTTTTTTTTTTTTTTCAATATTCGAGTCCTCAATAACTTACTATTTGGTTTTATTACATTTGGAGAATTATAAACGCTGTTTTCTTGCAAATATTTAAACTGTTCAGTTGAATTTGATTTTTTTCTAATATCCAGAAGAGGTGAAACACGAGTTGCTTCAACACTGGAAGCAATGGCATCTCTTTGGTCCCAAAACGCAATGTTTCGTGACTTTCTGTTGAAGTAGCGTTTTTACTGATTAACGTAACGGCCACGTGGAGCGCTGCAGTCGAAATAATAGTCCGATCCCCAGCATAACCGTTGCCAGCAATCCGAATTCTCCTTGATCCTGGAGGAAAATTTGGTTGTTGACAGAAAAGAGGCGACATTGAGAATTTAAACACAATCCACGTTTATTTATATTTTGATTAACATTGAAGGTTTAAAGAGGCATTTCAAAGTTTCCATAAAAAGTGCAGAAGAGGAATTTGAGCTTTTTTTGTTTGTTTTGGCATCGCTGCTACCTCCAACATTCTGTCTGTGACAAAGATATTTTCTTCGTAGACTTCAATCTGTTCCCATTCACTTTTTCTTTTGTTGTTTGTTTTTTTTTCTAATTTAAATTCACTCTAGTACTTAAAGGAGAACTCTTTATTACAACGACGATGCTATTGATACAACATCGGAAAAATATATATCAGATATATAGTTTTATATTGTCTTCAACTGAGCCTTCGCTAGTTCTTAAAGTTTATCGTATATTATTTTAGACTGCAGAGTTGTTTGTGACCGATTTAAGACAGTGCAGAAATTATTGGAAGCCATCAACTATTGAAATGTCGTCCAAAACAATCGCAAAATCGTATCAATGCAAATTTTGTGAAAAACGTTTTTCTGCAAGAGAAGATTTAAAAAGACATCTTTGGTCACATACAGGTGAGAAGCCCTTTAAATGTGATTTTTGTGGAAAATCTTTTAATCGAACAAACCATTTAACTGTTCACATTAGATCACATACAGGTGAAAAACCATTTAAATGTGAATTTTGCGAGAAAAGTTTTTCTGTAAGAGACACTCTAAAAAGACACCTTAGATCACATACAGGTGAGAAGCCATTCGAATGCGATTTTTGTGAGAAACGGTTTTCTATGAGAGAAAATTTAAAAAGACATCTTTGGTCACATACAGGTGAGAAGCCATTTAAATGTGGTTTTTGTGGAAAATCTTTTTCTCAAACAAACCAGTTGACTGTTCACATGAGATCACATACAGGTGAGAAACCATTTAAATGTGAAATTTGTGAGGAAAGTTTTTCTCGTGAAAGCAGTTTATCTGATCACAGTAGATCACATTTAGCTGAGTCGCCATTTAAATGTGTAGTTTGTCATAAAAGCTTTTCTCAAAGACGCAATTTATCTGTCCACATGAGATCACATACAGGTGAAAAGCCATTTAAATGTGAATTTTGTGAAAAAAGTTTTACCCAATCGGGTGCTTTAACTGTTCATAGGAGATTACATTCAGGCGAAAAACCTTATCATTGTGAATATTGTGAAAAAAATTTTTATTCCTCAAGTGCATTATCAAGTCATTTGAAATCCCATGCAAGTAAAAGTACATAAAAAATAAGACATTTCTCCAGAGAAGTATTGTAAAGTTTTATAATGTTAGATTATATAAATTTTTGTATATAAAAAGCAAAGTTTATCTGGTTATGCTGGATTTTGAGTTAAAAAATTATTTATTTTTGGTTTTGACAACCAGCTGCATTTTGACTAAAAGATAAATTATAAACAAATGGTTTGTTTATTTGCTAATTCTTATCAGATCCTTACTTTAGTCATATGAATTACATTAGCCATTATATGATTAAGATTTTAATATATTCGCCCTAGTTTGAATATATATACGAGGGCGAGTCAAAAAGTAAACTTAATTATTTTTTATTGACAAAATATACACACATACAAACAAAAACACTTCACCACTTTTTAATATAGTTCCCATTATGTTCAATACAGATGCATCAGCACTTCAGGAGAATCTGGATTCCGTGAGAAAAAAAATCTTTTAGTTGACTGTGAAGCCGAGTATGCACCGCCTCTTTCATCTCATCATCCGTGCGAAACATAGTACCTCCTTGAGGGGACCAAACACAAGGTAATTATTCGGTGAAAGATCTGGTGAATATAGAGGATGTGGAAGACACTCGAAATGCAGATCTGTTAGTTTTATACCATCGCATGAGCAGTAAGCCGCTGAGCATTATCCTACTGCAACATCACACCTGAACGGAGCAAACCACGGCATTTTGATTAGATTGTTGGTTTCAAATGGCTCTGAAGCAAATCACAATACGATTCACTGTTCATAGTAAATCCCTTGGTCATGTAATGTTCCAGAATTGGAGCTGTTACAGTCCCAGAAGAGCATGAGCATCACTTTAACAGCCGACGAGTTGTGCAGAATGTTTTTGGTTTCAGCGATGATGAATGTCGTCACTCCTTGCTGGCTCCCTTAGTCTCTAGCTAGTAATATTGGACCCAGCATTTATTTATACCAATGACGATACATCATAAAAAATCATCCCCATCAACTTCATAACGTCGCAATAGCGTTTCACAAGCATCCACACTAATTTCTTTGATTTCGGGGGTAAATTATCTTGATATCCTCCTAGAGGAGACTTTGCTGTACACATCGTTAATGATGTGGTATGCCAAGTCATGACTAATGAACATTATTTCAACCATCTTGTTGATTGTTATCTGCGGGTTTTCCCATATTAATCGTTCCACTGCAGCGATAATGTCAGCCACAGTCGTTGTGTGATGCCAGCCGGAGCGAGCTGCATCAGTCGTACTTGACACCCCACTTTTAAAGTTGTTGTGCCATTCCTAAACTTGCTGAAGCGACAAACAACTATCTCCGTACTGTCTTTGCATCCTGTGATGAATGTCTGCCAGTTTTTCACTCTTACTGCTTAAAACCCAGATAACTGCACGCTGCTCCTCTTTAGAGCATCCTTATAACTGCACGGCCATCTTGGCTTTGGCTTGCTGATGTCACAGTCGGCATGTAGGCTAAAGTATATGCACCCTCAGGTTCCTCAAGTGCCCAGACATAACAATATCTGTATAAGAATCCTCTACTATGAGATTTTAAATTTTTATGGCCATTGATTCACCCTTGTCTATATATATATATTTCAATTAAAAGTATATATATTTCAATTAATAGCATGCATTTCAATAAAAGAAAAAAATGTTTTTGTCCCAATATCAAATAGATGAGTCTTAACAAAAACTATTAATATGTAAATAATTTAATTTTTGCAAAGCCATTTTTTTTTTATTTACAGTACAAAAATAAATTTTATACATATATATGAGCCGTTTTCTTTGAAAGTGGTGTAAGTCCATTTTATATTATATGGAGATATTTAAGGGTTAGCATTTGAATGGTAGAAAAATATTGGTAAGTGAGTGATTTTAAAAAGGTGGGGACAAGACATACTTCTTAACTTAAAGTTATCTCAGAAATTAAATTTGGATCTTATAACTTTAATTATTTTTCTCAGTGAATTTTTAGTTCTGTTCAGAGACAAGAACTGGTATCATTTATTACAGAAGTTTGTTGTAAATATCCTTAAATTAAAACATTTTAGCTACAAATGGTTAATTTTGGACATCTCTCATGTTAACTGATGCTCTGCAACACCAAGGAAAAAAATTTCTAACGCGTTTTTAGAAGTTTCATAATCAAAATATTAAATGAATACAATAAAATGATGATTTGCTTACTATTTCGGTCGACAGATGACAGCAGCAGTGTAAAATATTGAAGAATTACAACAAATCTATAACACATTTTCTTGCCAGTTTTGTTTGTCAAAAAGTAACGATGGAAACCACGCTATTTCGGATGTTAAAATAAATAATAAGTAAGTATCTCAACTCATTTATCAGGCTTTAAAATAATTTTTTCAACGTTTTAAAGCATTTTCATAAGTGTTTGTGCATTTTCTCTGCTGTAAATATACTTTTTTAAGTTATTGAACCACGATGTCCAAATCGCGTAACGATGGAAACTCGATTATTTTAATGTTTAATTTATTCTCACAGGATTGCCAGTGTCCTAAAACTGTAAGAAAGTCATTAATTACAATCTTATTTCTCCAATTCAATACTTTTTTTCCCCAAGAAATAGTGTATTTAGTTGAAATAATGATTAACGTCATTAATGAGCACATCAAACACGTGTGTAACGATGGAAACAAAATGGCGGGAGCTTCGATGTTTTCGGACATTATTATTTAAAAAAGAAAGTACAATGTATAAGGAGTAGTAAAACCTCTCTAAATTATTTTATAAATTGACCTTCAATGTTTGTAAGTGTTTTATTAGGAATGTTTTTTTTTTCCTCAGAAAATGTACTTAAAAAGATTATTTAATGATATTAAAATTGCATAATGAAGAAAATGTACTTAAAAAGATTATTTAATGATATTAAAATTGCATAATGATCGAAACACTAATAATTTTTTCAATAAATTTATGATTACAGAGTCCAAATCACTTGAAAAAGAATATATTAAATAATATATATAGGTATGAACAAGAATAATATAATTTTTATTTAGAATTCATAGAAGTAAATCCCAAAAATTTTAAAAAGTTTTGTTTTTAATTAGATCAAGACGGTTTTTTTTATATATATATATATATATAAAGTGCAAAACAAATGCTACATATTTATTTTACAGAACTTAATAATCAAATTCAAATTTATATCTAAATCATCTTCAAATTTTGATCGTTAATAATTTTTATAAAAAACTTAACTCTTCTACATGACTATTAATAAACTTAAATGGATAATAAAAAGGTTCTATTGTAATAATCTATATTTTAATTGGTTAAAACAAACTGCAAGTTGGATACTTCTAATAATGAGTCAACTTGAGATCAAAAACATGTATGTTTAAATGCATATAACATGTGTATTTGAAATTAAATATGTGCTTATAATATTTTTGTTTAAATGTGACTAATGAACGCTAACTTCTGATCAAAAAAGATAACAGACTTCTAAAAAAAAGGTAGAAAATGTTATACATTCGAGTAAACAATGCAATTATGTAGAATCTATTTAATGCATTTTTAGCCCCTAGCATTTTTTTTTTTTAATATGCATATCTTAATAATCCAATGTCCAAAATCTGTAACCTACAGATCAAAGATGTCCAAAATCTGTAACCTACAGATAACCTACTGATAATCAAATGTTTTAATTAGTAATTTTCCAGAATACTTGTTGTCTTTTTATGTTTGTATACTGTATTCTAGGCTTACATACTATAAAGTAAAAAAAAAATTAGAGTAAAATTTCAAAATTTGAAAAATGGATTATAGTTAACATTTAGTGATCCCACATTTTTAAAATCTCCCATATGTTAATTTGTTCAGTTTAGGCTTTTTAATATTAAATTGATCCAAGTTTATAATGTGATCATTTTTAAAATTTTAGTTTAAAGAAATTTATACTTTTGATGACCTCAAATGGACTTACACCACTTTCAATGTCAACAAAATGTAAAAATCATACCTTTATGAAATACAGTCAAACCCCGCTATAGTGAACTTCAAGGTACCGAAAATTTCGGTTCATTATATCCGTTCCGTTGTACGTGCATTGGACGGCAAGGGACCAAACATTATGCTCATTATATCCGGGAGTTCATTATAAGCTGTGTTCACTATAGCGGGGTTTGACTGTATTAAATATAGAATTTCACTTGAATCAAACCAATTTTTTTATGAAATTTTTAATATAACAAAAAAAATAAATAAAAAGGTTTTATTACAATATTTCTTATTTTTTTTTTTTTTCATTATGAGAAAGTTTTTGAAAATAATCATGATGTATTGGAGGAATATAAGGTAATAGATCCCTCATATCTTTGAATTTTTCGGATGTGATGGGCCTGGCATGATGATATAAAGGTTCTAGTATTATATTTTCAAATATATAATTTTTGAACTAAATATCATGTCTTTGCGGAAAGTGGACTTGCACCACTTTCAAAGTAATTATATTTGTAATTTCATTAACTATGAAAATGTATATTGATAAAACGAAATGTATAGTGATGGAAATTTTGAAGGATTTTTGTTTAGAACTGTTTACAGATAAAACGTCATACAATAGCAGATTGCATTCATTGTTATCATTAACTAACTTTTTGTCAAAAATGGACTTACACCACTTTCAAAGAAAACGGCTCATATACATATACATGGTGTTGCAATACTAGTGTGTCAAAAGAAAAATCAGGTATAGGGGCGAGGAGAAAGAGCACATTTTAGTAAAGTACCCATGTCCAGAAATGACTAATTATACCCAAAGGTAGCAATTCCAGAGTACAAAATGTTCTGCAACAGTGCATGTGAAATGATGAAGGTGAGCCCACCACCTGGTTTCCTGGCTGGCATGGTTCACGTCCTGCATAGTCTTAAGTCAGTGGTCAGTTTAATGTGTTGGACACATGCTCTGCTTTGCGAACACCAATAATGTCAAATCCTGTTTCCAACCCAACATACTCTTGAGGAAAGTTTGTCCCTTCCCCTCATTTACAGTCCTTAGATCTGAATATCGAAAATTCGTTGAATAGGTATATTTTATTCTGGGATGCATGTGAACCTCCATGCCAAATTTGGTAAACATCGGTTGAGAAATGGTGACGTTCAAGACAAACAAATTAACAAATACACACTCATGCTTATTATATATACATACCCTCCAACTTCTACGGAGTATCCGTAGTTTGTACGGAAAATAAGTAAGTACTACGAAACTACGCGAGAATGGGGAAAAGCTACGGAATTCAGAAATTTTCATCCTTAATTTTTTTTTCCTCAAAAAAAAAAAAAAAAAAAGTGCTGATCAATTACGCTTTCCTGTCAAAATGGACGCCGCCGTCTGTTCTCGCCAAAAAATTATAGTTAACTTATAGTAGGCTAACGTTTAATTATCGGAGAAGTTCTAATTTATAAAAATACTTGTTTATTTATAGACTTTCATTTACAAATTATGTCGGTTAGATTTCAGGATTTATAAATACAATTCGCTTTTGTTAAGTAAGTTTGTCAGAAGATCAGACGGAAGTGCTTGACCAGAATAATCGATGCTACATGCGCAGATCTCACAAAAACCGGGCGGCTAACTCTCATTCGGTTCTTAAATTTGTTGAAAGCTGCATACGTTTATATCATGGATCGGTTTTTAAAACGCAGTAATAAGGATGTAGATGTAGATCCGCCTAGAAAGAAAAAAAACAATCAAAAATTTCGAGAGGAGTATCGAAAGCTTTTCCCTTGTCTTCTACCAGGAAAGGATGGATATGCTCGTTGCACGGTATGCTGCATGGAATTTTCCTTTGCCCATGGCGGTCGAGACGACTGTAGACGTCTAGTGGTGCCACATAGTAATGCTGCAACAGAGAGACTATTCAGTATTGTTCGAAAAAATCAAACTATGGGGGGATCAACAATGAACATAAAAACGTTAGAAACTCTTTTAATTACAAAGTCAAATATGGACTGTTGTTATAACAAAAATTTTAATGCTGATGAATTAAAAAGAGCAAAAAGTGCATGTTATAAATTGTTACATAAAACCAGTAATTTAGATGTTGATGAAGAATAATACAGTAAAATTAAATGTGGTAAGTATAAAATGTTTTTTTTTTTTTTTGGTTGTTTAGATTGAGGTTTTTTTTTTTTTTTTTTTCTTTCTCCCCCCCCCCCCCCCCCCCGCCGGCCACTACGGATAGGAGGATGACCAATGTTGGAGGGTATGTATAAACATATATATTTGAAAAACCAATGAACAAAATTTTTTCTCATCCAGCAACAATATTACAAATGTAAATTCTTAGATATAGCAAATTTCATATTTATGGTGTTTAAAAACGGAGTTCCTGCACTTTCCACCAGATAGCACTGCTGCAGCATTAAATTGAAATGGCGACTTGAAGTGATATTCATTACAAATACTGCACCGTAATAGAATTCCTTTTCGCCGAAAATAAAAATGAAACAGTTGGAAATTATCACAAATGACACTGTAATGTCTGTGAGATGTTGGCTGTTGACAGAAGCACCATAGGTCTCTGGAAAAAAAAAAAGAGTGGAGACTTCAGACTCACAATCTACCAACTTTCAAGATT
Organism: Thereuonema tuberculata; assembly: GCA_023159025.1. Classification (NCBI taxonomy): domain Eukaryota; kingdom Metazoa; phylum Arthropoda; class Chilopoda; order Scutigeromorpha; family Scutigeridae; genus Thereuonema; species Thereuonema tuberculata. The sequence goes on along the minus strand of JAFIDM010008419.1, from coordinate 11,666,771 downwards.
TACCGCTCTCTGGTCGTCGGACCACTGCTGTGACGCCTGACATTTCACAGTGAGTTGACGCCGCCATAAGGAATGAAAGGTGTATCACAACCTGACAATTAATGTTGGATCTTTCAGTCGCAAAGGAAGCATTTATGACATTTTGGGGACTGCAGTATTGGAGAGTCTGCAAAATGTCATTCATGCTTCCTTTGCGACTGAAAACTCCAGTACTAGTTTCCACAGACGTTGGAAAGTGTGTTCCACGAGGTTTCACAGATGAATACTGTGTGGTGGATACGGAACGCACCAAAGTGCGAGCTTCTAGGGAGCGCTAGTGTTCCCAAGATGGCGAACCCCTAGCAGACTCCTGAGAATTTCTAAGGAAAGATACTGAGGTGGTTTCCCGTTGCCTTCCTCAGGAAGTTATTAAAGAATGACGTCAGACCGAAGAGAAAGTGAAGAAGAGGCTGACAAACATAGGAAAGGAAATTGAAACAGTCAAGCACGGCCAGAAATCGAACCTGGGTGCCGACACAATGCCCGCAAGGCAGACTGCCGCCAAGACCGCTCGGCCACGATGAATACTAGATGCAGGTAAACAACATTTCTGATGAGTTGCTAGTGTTTTTGAAGGTGAAGGTAGGGCGTTCTTGTCCCGGATTGTGATAGGGGATGAAACTTGGATCCATCACTTTGAACCTGAGACAAAAAGTCATTCGATGAAGTGACGTCATCCTCATTCTTCTCAAAAGAAGAAAGTCAAAATGACTCCCTCTGCTGGAAAATCATGATTTCTGTGTTTTGGGACCTTGAAGGTGTGATTTGCATCGATGTGATGTCACAAGGGACCACCTACAAAGTTTATATTGCTATGCTGAAACTCCTCAAGAAGTCTTATTGATGAGTTTGACCTCACAAAAATCCAGAGGAGATGTTGCGTCAGTGTTACAATGTACACCCTCAAGAAACCAGCACAAAACCTGGATAGTTTTATCCATGTTATAGTCCTTACCTAACTTTGTCAGACTTCCATCTTTTCAGCCCGATGAAACATGTCATCAGATGTAAGCGATTTGAGGATGATGACTACTTGGTTTGCGAAGTGAGATCGTGGCTGTATGCCCGAGACAAGAATTTGTACCAACAAGGCATACATGCTCTTGTTTCTTGTTGGTGCAAGGCCATACTAGTGGACAGGATTACATTGAAAAATAGTGTGCGCACACACAACCGAGCTCTATATTACATGTAATTTTCAAGTTATTTGTATCAATATTTGATGGGAAAAAAATTCTGGTGCATTAATATTCAGGCAACCCACATATATGTAGATATTTGTATGTATAAAAATAAAAATATATCGATAATACAGATCTTTACTTATTGTGCATCAATGCAATCACTGAGAATTGGTGTTTGGCATCAATACAGTATATTTTTTTTTTATATATAAGTAATACATATAATGAATATTATGTAATGTGTATAATAATAATTATAAAAAAATATATAAAATTATATTTATAAACCGTAGTGTATTGATGCCATAACACCAATCCTGTCATCATATTGATGAACAATAAGAGGATCTGCGGAAGGCCTCCGTCAGTTGCTGTTGATGAATTGCTTCCTGCTCTGATTCCATCAGTATTCTTTGATGTTGAAGTTTCACTTGTAAAATTAAATACTGGGGTAACTGTTTATGGCAGCAGCTGTACCTCTGTCAAATAAGTCAGTATCATCCTTGGGACTGTTTAAGCTATTCAACACATTGCTGCCTCTCCTCTGTTGGCCTCCAGCAATTCTTCACTATCTCCTACACTTCCTCTTATGGCCTAGAGAGGAAGCAACTTTTGGAGTAATTTGTTCACTTGTACAGGGAGTTGATTCAACTTCATTATTCTGCAGCTCATGTTCCCGTGTAATATCTTTCTCTATTACTACATCCGTAATATTGGAGAGAGTATTGTAACAAAATTAGTGTTGAATTTATTAGTTATTAAAATATAACTACTTACACTACAACTTACATTCACATTTCAATGAACAATGCATCTATTTATGGCATCTAAAATTACCTTGTTTCATAGGGATCTAGTTGAAGGAAACATAAGAAGGATTGAAGATGTCACTGAGAACTTTTCCATGCAGATGAACCACTAACCTTTTCCTCTTCAATCTTTTGTAGTGGTCTCCTATTGTTCTTTCATCTGTTCTTACATTCAGCTCTTACAATGTTACTATTGATAA
>JAFIDM010008419.1:11646147-11660755 GCA_023159025.1 Thereuonema tuberculata | reverse complement strand
TTCATTCGATTTTTCAGGTCAACAACCATAAGAAACCACTGATTTCGACCCTTAATTTACCTTCCCAGACTTCCAGCAAGTCTTCATTTCACCTAAGGTACTACATTATGGGCGAAATCTTTAGCTAACCATAACTCGCTACCGAAGCATTTCCAGACCTAGGTTTATATAACTTTGTTTCTTTACTTTTACATGTAGCTACTGAAGTTTCTGCATATCTTCATGAATCACCTTGTATTTATATTTCTTAAACAATTTATAATAATCCTAGGAAGAAAGAAAACTCAGTATCAATTCTGATTATCAATAGTAACATTGTAAAAGCTGAATGTAAAAACAGATGAAAGAACAATAGGAGACCACTACAAAAGATTGAAGAGGAAAAGGTTAGTGGTTCATCTGCATGGAAAAGTTCTCAGTGACATCTTCAATCCTTCTTATGTTTCCTTCAACTAGATCCCTATGAAACAAGGTAATTTTAGATGCAATAAATAGATGCATTGTTCATTGAAATGTGAATGTAAGTTGTAGTGTAAGTAGTTATATTTTAATAACTAATAAATTCAACACTAATTTTGTTACAATACTCTCTCCAATATTACGGATGTAATAATAGAGAAAGATATTACACGGGAACATGAGCTGCAGAATAATGAAGTTGAATCAACTCCCTGTACAAGTGAACAAATTACTCCAAAAGTTGCTTCCTCTCTAGGCCAAAAGAGGAAGTGTAGGAGATAGTGAAGAATTGCTGGAGGCCAACAGAGGAGAGGCAGCAATGTGTTGAATAGTTTAAACAGTCCCAAGGATGATACTGACTTATTTGACAGAGGTACAGCTGCTGCCATAAAACAGTTACCCCAGTATTTAATTTTACAAATGAAACTTCAACATCAAAGAAAACTGATGGAATCAGAGCAGGAAGCAATTCGTCAACAGCAACTGACGGAGGCCTTCCACAGATCCTCTTATTGTTCATCAATATGAGGATTGGTGTTATGGCATCAATACACTACGGTTTATAAATATAATTTTATGTAATTATTATTATACACATTAAATAATATTAATTATATGTATTACTTATATATAAAAAAAACTTTGCTGTATTGCTGCCAAACACCAATTCTCAGTCATTGCATTGATACACAATAAGTAAGGATCTATATTATCAATATATTTTTATTTTTATACATACAAATATCTACATATATGTGCGTTGCCTGAATATTAATATACCAGAATTTTTTCCCATCAAATATTGATACAAATAACTTGAAAAATACATGTAATATAGAGCAATGTTTTGTGTTCTCACACTATTTTTCAATGTAATTCTGTCCACTAGTATGGCCTTGCTAGTATGGCTAAGAAACAAAAGCATGTATGCCTTGTTGGTACCAATTCTTGTCTCGGGCATACAGCCACGATCTCACTTCGCAAACCACGTAGTCATCCTCCTCAAATCGCGTACATCTGATGACATGTTTCATCGGGCTGAAAAGATGGAAGTCAGACAGAGCTAGGTCAGGACTACAACGTGGATAAAACTATCCACCCTAGGTTTGTGCTGGTTTCTTGAGGGTGTGCATTGTAACGCTGACGCAACATCTCCTCTGGATTTTTGTGAGGTCAAACTCAACAGTAAGAGTTCTTGAGGAGTTTCAGCATAGCAATATAAACTTCGTAGTTGATGATGTTGATCGGTGATTCACATCGATGCAAATCACACCTTCCAGGTTCCAAAACACAGAAATCATGATTTTCCAGCAGAGGAAGTCGTTTTGACTTTCTTCTTTTGATGAAAATGAGAATGACGCCACTTCATCGACTGCCTTTTTGTCTCAGGTTCAAAGTGATGGATCCAAGTTTCATCCCTATCACAACCCGGGACAAGAACGCCTTACCTTCACTTTCAAAAACACTAGCAACTCAGCAGAAATGTTGTTTAGCTGCATCTAGTAGTCATCATGGCCGAGCGGTCATGGCGGCGGTGTGCCTTGCGGGCATTATGTCGGCACCCGGGTTCGATTGCCGGCCGTGGCTTGGCTGTTTCAATTTCCTTTCCTGTGTTTGTCAGCCTCTTCTTCACGTTCTCTTCGGTCTGACATCATTCCTTAATAGCGTCCTGAGGAAGGCAACGGGAAACCACCTCAGTATCTTTCTCTAGAAATTCTCAGGAGTCTGTTAGGGGTTCGCCATCTTGGGAACACTAGCGCTCCCTAGAAGCTCGCACTTTGGTGCGTTCCGTATCCACCACACAGTATTCATCTGTGAAACCTCATGGAACACACTTTCCAACGTCTGTGGAAACTAGCACTGGAGTTTTCAGTCGCAAAGGAAGCATTAATGACATTTTGCAGACTCTCCAATACTGCAATCCCCAAAATGTCATTAATGCTTCCTTTGCTACTGAAAGATCCAACATTAATTGTCAGGTTGTGATTCACCTTTCGTTCCTTATGGCGGCGTCAGCTCACTGCGAAATGTCAGGTGTCACAGCAGTGGTCCGACGGCCAGAGAGGTCAATCTTGAAAGTTGGTGGATTGTGAGTCTGAAGTCTTCACTCTTTTTTTTTCCAGAGACCTGGTGCTTCTGTCAACAGCCAACATCTCACAGACATTACAGAATCATTTGTGATAATTTCCAACTGTTTCATTTTTATTTTCAGCAATAAGGAAAATTTTATTATGGTGCAGTGTTTGTAATGAATATCACTTCAAGCCGCCATTTCAATTTAATGCTGCAGCAGTGCTATCTGGTGGAAAGTGCTGAAACTCTGATTTTAAACACCATAAATATGAAATTTGATATATCTAAGAATTTACATTTGTAACATTGTTGCTGGATGAGAAAAAAATTTGTTCATTGTTTTTCAAATATATATGTATATATAATAAGCAAGAGTGTGTTTGTTAATTTGTTTGTCTTGAACGTCACCGTTTCTCAACCAATGTTTACCAAATTTGGCAAAGGTTCACATGCATCCCAGAATAAAATATATTTATTCAACGAATTTTCGATATTCATATCCTAAGGGCTTTAAGAAGAGGGAGGGACAAACTTTCCACAAGAGTATGTTGGGTTGGAAACAGGATTTGACATTATTGCTGTTCGCAAAGCAGAGCATATGTCCAACACATTAAACTGACCACTGATGTGAAACTATGCAGGACGTGAACCATGCCAGCCAGGAAACCAGGTGGTGGGCTCACCTTCTATCATTTCACATGGACTGTTGCAGAACATTTTGTTCTCTGGAATTGCAACCTTTGGGTACAATTAGTCATTTCTGGACATGGGTACTTTACTAAAACGTGCGCTTTCTCCTCGCCCCTACACCTGGTTTTTCTTTTGACACACGAGTATTGCAACAACATGTATATGCATATGAGCCGTTTTCTTTGAAAGTGGTATAAGTCCATTTTTGAAAAAAAGTTAGTTGATGATAACAATGAATGCAATCTGCTATGACGTTTTATCTGTAAACAGTTCAAAAAAAAAATCCTTCAAAATTTCCATCATTTTGTCAATATATATTTTCATAGTTAATGAAATTACAAATATAATTACTTTGAAAGTGGTGCAAGTCCACTTTCCGCAAAGACATAATATTTAGTTCAAAAATTATATATTTGAAAATATAATACTAGAACCTTTATATCATCATGCCAGGCCCATCACATCCGAAAAATTCAAAGATTTGATGGATCTATTACCTTACATTCCTCCAATACATCATGACTATTTTCAAAAACTTTCTCATAATGAAAAAAAATAAAAATGTTAATATAAAGTTGTAATTAAAGTAATTTAAATGGCATTACCTGAAGAAATATTGTAATAAAACCTTTTTATTTATTTTTTTTCTTGTTATATTAAAAATTTCATAAAAAAATTGGTTTGATTCAAGTGAAATCCTATATTTAATACAGTCAAATCCCGCTATAGTGAACACAGCTTATAATGAACTCCCAGATATAATGAACGAAATGTTTGGTCCCCTGCTGTGCAATGCACGTATAACGGAACGGATATAGTGAACTCCCGGTTATAGTGAACCGAAATTTCGGTCCCTTGAAGTTCACTGCATTTCATAAATGTATGATTTTTATATTTTGTTGACATTGAAAGTGGTGTAAGTCCATTTGAGGTCATCAAAAGTATAAATTTCTTTAAACTAAAATTTTAAAAATGATCACATTATAAACTTGGATCAATTTAATATTAAAAAACCTAAACTGAACAAATTAACATATACCAATATTTTTCTACCATTCAAATGCAAACCCTTAAATATCTCCATATAATATAAAATGGACTTACACCACTTTCAAAGAAAACGGCTCATATATATGTATAAAATTTATTTTTGTACTGTAAATAAAAAAAAAAATGGCTTTGCAAAAATTAAATTATTTACATATTAATAGTTTTTGTTAAGACTCATCTATTTGATATTGGGACAAAAACATTTTTTTCTTTTATTGAAATGCATGATATTAATTGAAATATATTTACTTTCAATTGAAATATATATATATATATATATATATAGACGAGGGTGAATCAATGGCCATAAAAATTTAAAATCTCATAGTAGAGGATTCTTATACAGATATTGTTATGTCTTGGCACTTGAGGAACCTGAGGGCGCATATACTTTAGCCTACATGCCGACTGTGACATCAGCAAGCCAAAGCCAAGATGGCCGTGCAGTTATAGGGATGCTCTAAAGAGGAGCAGCGTGCAGTTATCTGGGTTTTAAGCAGTAAGAGTGAAAAACTGGCAGACATTCATCACAGGATGCAAAGACAGTACGGAGATAGTTGTTTGTCGCTTCAGCAAGTTTACGAATGGCACAGCAACTTTAAAAGTGGGGTGTCAAGTACGACTGATGCAGCTCGCTCCGGCTGGCATCACACAACGACTGTGGCTGACATTATCGCTGCAGTGGAACAATTAATATGGGAAAACCCGCAGATAACAATCAACAAGATGGTTGAAATAATGTTCATTAGTCATGACTTGGCATACCACATCATTAACGATGTGTACAGTCTCCTCTAGGAGGATACCAAGATAATTTACCCCCGAAATCAAAGAAATTAGTGTGGATGCTTGTGAAACGCTATTGCGACATTATGAAGTTTATAGGGATGACTTTTTATGATGTATCGTTATTGGTGACAAATGCTGGGTCCAATATTACTAGTCAGAGACTAAGCGAGCCAGCAAGGAGTGACGACATTCATCATCGCTGAAACCAAAAACATTCTGCACAACTCGTCGGCTGTTAAAGTGATGCTCATGCTCTTCTGGGACTGTAACAGCTCCAATTCTGGAACATTACATGACCAAGGGATTTACTGTGAACAGTGAATCGTATTGTGATCTGCTTCAGAGCCATTTGAAACCAACAATCAAATCAAAATGCCGTGGTTTGCTCCGTTCAGGTGTGATGTTGCAGTAGGATAATGCTCAGCGGCTTACTGCTCATGCGATGGTAACAAACCTAACAGATCTGCATTTCGAGTGTCTTCCACATCCTCCATATTCACCAGATCTTTCACCGAATAATTACCTTGTGTTTGGTCCCCTCAAGGAGGCACTATGTTTCGCACGGATGATGAGATGAAAGAGGCGGTGCATACTCGGCTTCACAGTCAACTAAAAGATTTTTTTTCTCACGGAAACCAGATTCTCCTGAAGTGCTGATGCATCTGTATTGAACATAATGGGAACTATATTAAAAAGTGGTGAAGTGTTTTTGTTTGTATGTGTGTATTTTGTCAATAAAAAATAATTAAGTTTACTTTTTTGACTCGCCCTCTTATATATATACAAACGAGGGCGAATATATTAAAATCTTAATCATATAATGGCTAATGTAATTCATAATATGACTAAGGTAAGGATCTGATAAGATTTAGCAAATAAACAAATCTGTTTATACATTATCTGTAATCAAAGAGCAGCTGGTTGTCAAAACCAAAAATAAATAATTTTCTAAGTCGAAATCCAGCATAACGAGATAAACTTTGCTTTTTATATACAAAAATTTATATAATCTAACATTATAAAACTTTACGGTACTTCTCTGGAAAAATGTCTTATTTTTTTATGTACTTTTACTTGCATGGGATTTCAAATGACTTGATAATGCACTTGAGGAATAAAAATTGTTTTCACAATATTCGCAATGATAAGGTTTTTCACCTGTATGTAATCTCCTGTGAACAGTTAAAGCACCCGATTGGGTAAAACTTTTTTCACAAAATTCACATTTAAATGGCTTTTCACCTGTATGTGAGCTCATGTGGACAGATAAATTGCGTCTTTGAGAAAAGCTTTTATGACAAACTACACATTTAAATGGCGACTCAGCTAAATGTGATCTACTGTGATCAGATAAACTGCTTTCACGAGAAAAACTTTCCTCACAAATTTCACATTTAAATGGTTTCTCACCTGTATGTGATCTCATGTGAACAGTCAACTGGTTTGTTTGAGAAAAAGATTTTCCACAAAAACCACATTTAAATGGCTTCTCACCTGTATGTGACCAAAGATGTCTTTTTAAATTTTCTCTCATAGAAAACCGTTTCTCACAAAAATCGCATTCGAATGGCTTCTCACCTGTATGGGATCTAAGATGTCTTTTTAGAGTGTCTCTTACAGAAAAACTTTTCTCATAAAATTCACATTTACATGGTTTCTCACCTGTATGTGATCTAATGTGAACAGTTAAATGGTTTGTTCGATTAAAAGATTTTCCACAAAAATCACATTTAAAGGGCTTCTCACCTGTATGTGACCAAAGGTGTCGTTTTAAATCTTCTCTTGCAGAAAAACTTTTTTCACAAAATTCGCATTGATACGATTTTGCGATTGTTTTGGACGACATTTCAATAGTTCAGCTAACTGATGGCTTCCAATAATTTCTGCACTGTCTTAAATCGGTCACAAACAACTCTGCAGTCTAAAATAATATACGATAAACTTTAAGAACTAGCGAAGGCTCAGTTGAAGACAATATAAAACTATATATCTGATATATATTTTTCCGATGTTGTATCAATAGCATCTTCGTTGAAATAAAGAGTTCTCCTTTCAGTACTAGAGTGAATTTAAATTAGAAAAAAAAAAAAAACAAACAAACAAAAGTAAAAGTGAATAGGAACAGATTGAAGTCTACGAAGAAAATATCTTTGTCACAGACAGAATGTTGGAGGTAGCAGCGATGCCAAAACAAACAAAAAAAGCTCAAATTCCTCTTCTGCACTTTTTATGGAAACTTTGAAATGCCTCTTTAAACCTTCAATGTTAATCAAAATATAAATAAACGTGGATTGTATTTAAATTCTCAATGTCGCCTCTTTTCTGTCAACAACCAAATTTTCCTCCAGGATCAAGGAGAATTCGGATTGCTGGCAACGGTTATGCTGGGGATCGGACTATTATTTCGACTGCAGCGCTCCACGTGGCCTTTACGTTAATAAGTAAAAACGCTACTTCCACAGAAAGTCACGAAACATTGCGTTTTGGGACCAAAGAGATGCCATTGCTTCCAGTGTTGAAGCAACTCCTGCTTCACCTCTTCTGGATATTAGAAAATCAAATTCAACTGAACAGTTTAAATATTTGCAAGAAAACAGCGTTTATAATTCTCCAAATGTAATAAAACCAAATAGTAAGTTATTGAGGACTCGAATATTGAAAAAAAAAAAAAAAAAAACCTTTGGGGGCCTTTTCCCTCCCTTTAATATGAAATTAAATAAATAAATAGTATTACAATTAATGGTCTTACAAGGAACCTCTCGAACAATGAAATGACCCATTTTAATGAATTAGTAGCATTGATATATAGGTTCACTTAATTAAATTACCAAAATCAGAAGCAAAATACTGATCTATACTTAAAAAATATATTCCTATTAACATTATATTCTCTGTGATTATAATTATTTAAACCGGAATAAATGTATACCAAAAATGTGTTACTTTTGTTATGCCTATTTTTATATGTAAGATATATGGATAAAGGAAAAAACTCTAAATATTATTGCCCTCGCTGGGGAAAAATTGTTTGCACCTCCTTAAAGCTAGTTCTGGCTATGGGCCCGTGGCACGATGGAGAGTTGGAACACAACACTATACTTGCGCAACTCCAACACCTCCATCACTATGCTCCAAATTCCCATAAGGAGAGGTATTTTCCAGAGAGACTCCCTGAATCCTTATTGATTCTGCCTCATCTTGAATCCATTGAGCCATGCTAGACAATACAAAACAAGGCTATAGGCTTACCTCGGGCACTCTGCTACCATACAAAATCACATACATACTCTACATGGATGATATTAAACTCTAAGCCACAAACAACGCACAACTTACTAATCTGCTACAAGTCACCACACAGTTCACCAAAGACTTTGGAATGGAATTTGGAATCGACAAATGCCCAAGCTACATATAACATGCCGGAATTTGGAGAGTTTTACCTGGATTACAAGGCCAACAAACAGACCTAACTCATTGACATTGCAGTGCCTATCAGTAAGAACATGCAGAAAACTCACACAGACAAGATCAGTAAATTCACCGACCTAGCACACGAGCTTCAGAAGCAGTGGAGGCAAGGCCAAGTATATGTTGTACCCATCATCCTGTCACCAACTGGTCTGGTGCCTCACACATTGCACCACAGCCTCAGCACACTAGGACTTCATAAAAACACTTATCCACAACTCCAGAAGGCTGTGGTATTTAACACAACATGCATAGTTAGGAAATTCATGGACACAACCACACATCCCTAACCCTCCTTGCCCAGTTTTTTACACTTAGCAACATGTGCTTTGCTCCTTGATCTGCCATGTTGTCTTAGCTGGGGAAATCCAATAACAGAAACTTGTATAATAATAATAATATTAAAAGACTTCATAATTGGAAAGTAGCAGGCCCTCATAGTATTCAAAATTTTTGGTGGAATGTTTTTCACATCCTTACATACCCCACTTCATAAAAGCATTAATGATACCCTTAACGGTAGCTCTGAAATTCCATTGTTTCTAACGCAGGGTACAACTTACCTTAAACCAAACGAAATTTAGACAATCCAAAAATTACAGACCCATAACATGTCTTAATACTATTAACAACTAATCTCATCTGTTATAGCTAACCAAATATAGCATTTTGGCAGAAGAACAAAAAGGATGCCGTAAAAATACTCGAGGACGCAAAGAACAATTTATTAATATTTGATACAGTTATTACAGGCCAGGTTAAAAAAAGAGAAAAAGAATCTTTCTGTTGCATGGATTAATTACCAAAAGGCGTACGACTCAGTTCCACATGATTGGCTTATTAAGTGTTCCAGATTTATAATATAACTCCTAAAATAATGTCTACACTTCAAAGTTTCATGGCTAACTGGTGCTCTAAGTTACTCCTTAACTTCAATGGAATCTCATGGCATAAAAGGAAATTTCAATTAAATGTGGTAATCTTCCTGGGTGATACCCTCAGCCCATTGTGATTTTGTTTGGCCTTAAACCCTTTATCGAAGCTCCTTAAAAGCACGGAACTTGGATATAAACTAATGGAGAAGAAAAAGACCGTATTCTCAATCAATCATTTATTACACATGAATGATTTGAAACTATATGCAATAACCAAAAGAGTCTTCTTTTGTCACTTTTAAATGTTAACATCTCTTTTCAGCTCAGACATTAAGATGAATTTTGGGTTAGACAAATGTGCAACACTTCGTATCATCCGTGGGAAAATAGTGGAAGCAAATGCTTTTAATATCGTGTTACAAAATCAACAATTGCCTGCAATGAAGCCAGAAGAAAGCTATAATACCTGGGATTTAGTCAAATATTAACAAAAAACAATAGGCTAGCAAAACACCATATCACACACAAATTGAAATTCCGACTACAGGAAATCGTAAAGACTAAATAGTTATCTAAAAATGAATTTAAATCAATTAATTCATGGGTTATTCCAGCTCTTATTTCTTGTGTGTGATAAGATGGTCTCAAACTGATTTGGAAAATTTAAACATCCTTATCCGAACTACACTAACAAGATGTAGATTGCATCATCCAAAATCAGCCATAGAGCGCCTTCATTTCCCAAGAAAAGAAGGTGGTAGAGGACTTTTCGACCTTAAATCACTCTGTAATAAGCAAATGATAAATTTGAGACAATATATTTTTACAAAAACAGAATCGTCAAATCTTCATCAAACAATTGTTGCTTGTGACCAGTCATTTACACCAATCTGTTTGTCAGATGGATATTTTACTGTTAATGCAATGCAAGAAAGGATTCAGTCTTGGAAGTCTAAAGCCCTTCATGGTAGATACCCTCATTCACTCTAAAGGGCCAACAAAAAATTTTTGATGCTTTGGTTAAAGGATGGATGTCTGTTTGCTGAAATAGAAGGATTTATCCGTGCTATCCAGGACCAAGTGATAGTAACAAACAATGACAAGAAATTTATTAAGAAATTGGATATATCTGATAAATGCAGGACGTGCCATAAGTAATCTGAGACAATAGATCACATAATAGCAGGATGCTCCAACCTGGCAAATACGGAATGCATCAATAGACATTATCTCACTGTAAATATAATGCATCTGGCATATGGTAAAAAATTTGATCTCTTAGAGGAAAGAGAAATAGAACCGTACTACATTTACAAAGCACAAGCACTACTCGAAACCTATTACTATGATTTGCCGTTGCACACAGATAAAATCATCAATGCAAACAGACCCAATATAGTTCTTCATAGTCTTCAAGAAAGGAAAGCTTTCCTAATCGATATCATCTATCCAAATGACAACAATATCAATAAGGCGGAATCAGATAAGATAACCAAATACTTCAATCTGGCAGAAGAATACAAAAAGATTCCCAAACCTAATTCAATAGAAATCGTTATTACAGCTACTGGACTCATACCTAATTACTTAATCAACCTACAGTTAAACCCAGATAAAATTTTATATACATCACAAAAATCAGTGATTTTGCAGACATGACACTTAGTTCGCACTGTTTTCAACATACCATCAGGCAGATTAAAATAAGGTTTGCTATTTTGGCCCCTTAATTCTACTACACCGGCTGCATCGCACCGAGAATTGAAAAACAGTATAATAATAATAATAATAATATGGACGATTTGAAACTTTATGAAAAATCAGACGCTGAAATCCAATCACTAGCTAATACTGTCCGAATCTTTAGTACTGATATCTCTATGGAATTTGGACTAGAAAAATGTGCAAGTGTAGCAATTAAAAAAAGAACAATTTTGCCCAGTGATGGAATTGAAATGCCAAATGGTCAAATTATTGGAAACAATAATGATAAACTTACAAATACCTTGGCATTTTGCAAATGGATAATATCAAGCATGGCCAAGTTAAGATTATGATCAGCAAAGAATAAGTACAAAGGGTCCGAAAGCTATTAAAAGCAAAATTAAATGGTGGGAATACTATCAAGGCCATCAACACTTGGGCAATACCTGTTATAAGATATACTGCTGGTATCATCAACTGGAATCAAGCTGAATTAGACATTTTGGACAGAAAAACAAGAAAATTAATGACAATTCTTCATTCGTTGCATCCGCGTGGTGACATTGATAGATTATACCTACCCTGTCAAACTGGAGGTAGAGGATTATTGCAAGTTAAACAAACAGTAGAAGAAGAAAAAAATGCACTGGAAGATTATGTACAAAGCAGTCAAGAACAAATGCTTATTGCAGTTACAAAATAAAATTTACTAAAAGTAAATGAACACAAACAAGATTATCGACAAAATGCAATTAAAACAAGGATAGAAAGCTGGCAAGATAAAACATTACATGGCCAATTTCTTAAAAATATCAAAGGAAAAGTAGATATGGATAAGACCTGGTATTGGCTTACAAATGGATCATTAAAAAAAGAAACAGAAAGCTTAATTCTAGCTGCTCAAGAACAAGCTATACAAACAAATGCAATTAAAGCAAAAGTTGAAAAATCATCAACGGACTCAAAGTGCAGATTGTGCAAAGAATCTGATGAAACAGTGGATCATATCCTCAGCTCCTGTAAAAAAATTGCACAGAAGGACTATAAGACACGGCATAATGCAGTTGCAAAGATGATTCACTGGAACATCTGCAAAAATTATCAAATTGCAACAACAAACAACTGGTGGGAACATACTGTAAACAACGTGACTGAAAATGATACTGTGAAAATACTATGGGATTTCAGAATTCAAACGGATAAGATCTTATCACACAATACGCCAGACTTGACTGTGTTAGAAAAGAAAAAGGTATGGCTAATTGATATAAAAAACCTTGGTAAACACTTACAACATCTAAATATTGACAAAATTTCCATCAGTCAACTCCAAAAAGCCGCACTGCTTGGATCAGCACATATTTTACGCCGATATATTACGACATCCTAGATTCTTGGGAAGAATTCGATGCGTTTGAAGGCCAAACCAGCTAAAGAACTGGCAGTTATGATACACATTGTTTTACATATAATAATAATAACTCACGAACTCAGCCAGCTTCATGTCGACATGGAAGCGTCGAACAGATGGCTGATGAGTGGTGAGCTGTTTGGGGAGACCGAAGGGTTCATGATCGCGATACAGGACCAAGTCCTCCCCACACACAACTACAAGAAACACATTCTACACGACGCAAACACACACGATGACAGATGCAGGAAATGCCACACTACACATGAGACGATTGACCACATAATATCAGGCTGTCCCCTTCTGTCCCAAACAGACTACCTCCACCGACACAATCAGGTAGCGTCGATCGTTCATCAACAGCTAGCACAAAAACACTCACTTATTAAGAACACGGTCCTATACTACAAGTACACACCACAAAGCGTACTAGAGTCAACCTCACATAAGCTGTACTGGGACAGCCCCATTCACACAGACAAAACTATACATCACAACAGACCTGACATCACACTTCTTGATAAGGTCAACAAACAGACCTATCTCATTGATATTGCAGTGCCTATCAGCAAGAACATGCAGAAAACTCACGCAGGCAAGATAAGTAAATACACAGACCTAGCACACGAGCTTCAGAAGCAGTGGAGGCAGGACCTAGTACGTGTTGTACCCATCATCCTGTCTGCCACTGGTCTGGTGCCTCACACATTGCACCACAGCCTCAGCACACTAGGACTTCATAAAAACACTTACGCACAACTCCAGAAGGCTGTGGTACTCAACACAACACGCATAGTTAGGAAATTTATGGACACAAGCACCCATCCCTAACTATCCTTCCAAACTTTTTTTTTTACACTTGGCAATATCTGCTTTGGTCCTTGACCCGCCATATTGTCTTAGCTGGGGAAACCCATGGTTTGAAGCTTTTTCAAGATAATAATAATAATAATTTTTTTCATTTTTGAAAACAAAAGTTTTAAAATATGCTTGCAGAACTGTTAAAATATTAAATAAAATACATAGACAAATAAAACTTCAGATTTATATTAATAAAAAAATATACAATTACGAAACAAATTCTTTAGATTTCATTATGTTCAATGAATCATTATTTCCATCTGATCGGCTTTATCATACCTAAAAATATTTTTTTTTTATTTTTATAAACTACTGCTTTGTTGAATAAAACATCATTAAAATAGATCGCATATTTATAGAATAAAAGCATAGTAAATTCTTTTACATTTCCTTTGTTAAATTTTGTATCAGAGGAAGAGCATCTAACTTGGAGCCTCTAGAAAGAAATGTCATTTTATTTAATAATTTTTTTTAAATGTATTGTGCGGCATTGATCGTATTTTTTGCGTACTTCCCGCACGTTAGCAACCTTGATTAAAATCGTATAATTTATTTATTGATGATATTTAAGAATAAAGATAAAATTGGACTGAGAAGTTCGTGTTTCAAGACAAGTTTCTAGGGACAGAAATTACTGATGACACCGGAGACTGGTGGCGCCCTCTGTAAACAAACTTTAGTCGAATTTACGGGAGTGTAATCGACATATAGATTTATCTTTGGATCTAAGGGATTTCCTGTGTTGACAGCAAAAGAAAAGTGATAACGAGAATTTAAAAGCAACCCACGTTTATTTATATTTTAATCTGAAGAATCTGCGGTTTTAAAGATTCATTTCCGAGGTTCTATAAGAGTGCGGAAGAGAGATTTCAGGTTCTTTTGTGTTCCTTTGTTACTGCCTGCAACTTCTGTCCAGGACAAAGATAGACTCTTAATAGACTTCACTCTGTTTCACTTTACCCCCTTTTTTTAATTAAAAATTTAAATTGACTGTTTTATTTAAAATAAAACTTTATTATCAAGAAGATGTTACTTCTTTTTGATGGAACATCGTATTATAGTTCTCCATTAGTTCAGTTTTATGATTTTTGTAATGTCTTGAACTAAGCCTTCTCTAATTTTTCAAATTTATCATATCTTATTAAACTCAAGAATTGTTCATGACTTTGAACTAAGACAGTACAGAAATTAATGAACCGACTGGAAACCATCAGTTAGCTGAACT
>JAFIDM010008419.1:11625290-11638208 GCA_023159025.1 Thereuonema tuberculata | reverse complement strand
TGATCCAATTCTCTTCCTTCTACAAGAGTGAATAAACATATACCTTCGACATCTTTCTTGAGTGACAGCCAGTATCAGTAGAAGTTTTATCTGATACAGAGTTCTGAAGTTATACTTTTAGATATACATTCAGAGACACATTTGCACAGAAGTTAATATTTCTAAAACGTATGGACAAGCATTGTCTTCTGTATAACAACTAAATGGAAAGAAATTATGAAGAAATTTTAGCATTTAAACAATAATATATATACTTGAATATATATATAGTTGTTTCAAAAAGCTAGTTCTAGGAAGACTACAAGTTCACATGGGATTTACACTGTTAAAAAAAAAATGCCAAAGGCATTACTGTCAATTTTAGAGCATGTTTAGCTTTCCTCAAGGAATTCTGTTATCTCCTTTGCCACTGATTTATTTAGTGGCTTGGCTTCTATCTAGTCTGAAAGGATGTCGATCAATATGAGTGCAGCTTTGTTCCAACAACTAGATCTTGGCAGAGCACCATTGAAGTGAATTTGCAATGGTCTGTCAACGTCATTTCCGAGTGGGATGATTCGTTTTCCCAGTTTTTTCTGGCAGCTAAATTTCCCATAAATAAAAGACCTGTATATAAGCACTTATGTGCTAATTCATGCCTAGTCAGAAGTCATTGAGTTATATTCTTTCTAGTGTTTTCTTCATCAAATTTCATATCGTCATTCCACATTGAGATTACTTCAAATTATTTGGTTTTTCAGGATCACCACCTTTCTCCTTTCAATCTTTTTGATTCTGTCATAATTTCATTTCATCAACATTTCATTATTATCATGTATTTTTCCTCCACCTTTTCATACATTGTTTCAGACTAAAGGTGATTGATTATATATCTTTTGACAGATAACTTACTCTTTTACAGAAGAGAGCTCCACCACATATGGTTCCTGATAAAGCATCCAGGATGTTATTTGATTTTTCCTTCTTTATACACAGTTTCATAGTCGAAAGGCTTTAGCTTCAGCACTCATACAGGATAAGATGGCTACAGTTCAGTTCATGAAAGAGCTTTTGATGACGTAATTTCCTTTTAGATTGATGTTTCCAGGATGTAACAGCGCCATCTATTGCTACAATCCATAACTGAATCTTATCTGGGGGCACGGCAGTGCCCCCGCCAAGATGAGCCGAAGGCAGGAAGGGCACTACGTACCTTTTCTGGAAGTGTTTCGTCGTATTTTCGAACCCTTATAGCTTCGGCCTAGATAATACTAGAGAGCTCAAATTTTCAGGATAAGATGCAGTTAGCAGACTAATGAAGTACGCTAAGTTTCATTTATTTAGCTTTTATACTTTGGATTTTATTAATATCTAAAATACGTCGATTCCGTCACTGACTGATTCACTGACTGACTGACTCATGATCCTCAAAACCTCTAGGGTACTTCCTGAAGTCCTAGAAAGCTGAAATTTGGTAAGCAGACTAGGATTAGCACACAAACAACAAAAAAATTAAGAAATCCGTAACTTTAACCCTCCAACCCCTCATAAAGGGGGGGGTCTGGTTATGTATTATCGAACCCTCATAGCTTCGGCCTGGATAATACTAGAGCTCAAATTTTCAGGATAAGATGCAGTTACCATACTAATGAAATACGCTTAGTTTCATTTATCTAGCTTCTATACTTTGGATTTTATTAAGATCTGAAATACGTCGTACCCTCAATGCTTCGGCCTAAATAATACTGTGTAATAATGTGATTTCTTACAAAAGTGGAAACAGCTTGTATATACAAGTTGACCAATAGAAAAACAGAAAAGTAAGGTATTGAAAAAAAAATCCATTTTCTAAATAATCTTAAAACTAAATTTAGTTGTAATAGATAATCCCACCCAAAACATTTCATGTAAAATAAGTTGCTAAGACTCACATGCTCATCACGCTTTCACTGTTAAAAAGTTATCAGATCTCAACCTACAAAAAGAAATGAAATCCCACCCAAAACATTTCATGTAAAATAAGTTGCCAAGACTCACACGCTCATAATGCTTTCACTGGTAAAAAGATATGAGATCTCATGTAGAGCCAAGCCCCTAACTCTACAAGGTCTAACTCTACAAGCCCTAACTCTAAAAACCCTATATCTTGGTCAAAAAGTATGGCTTGGCCTTTTCATGGAACTATTTCATCCCACCCAAAACATTTCATGTAAAATACGTTGCCAAGATGCTCATAATGCTTTCACTGTTAAAAAGTTATCAGATCTCATGTAGAGCCAAGCCCCTCATTCTACATACCTAACTCTAAAAACCCTAATATCTTGGTCAAAAAGTATGCCTTGGCATACTGCATATCCTTTACATAACTCCATGGGATTGTCTGTGCGACAGCCACGAAACGGCCAAGCCATACTTTTTGACCAAGATAGAGGGTTTTTAGAGTTGGGGCTTGTAGAGTTAGGCCTCGTAGAGTTAGGGGCTTGGCTCTACATGAGATCTCATATCTTTTTAACAGTGAAAGCATTATGAGCATGTGAGTCTTGGCAACTTATTTTACATGAAATGTTTTGGGTGGGATTAACATTACGAAAACATTCTGGTTTTTGTATTTTCTACAGTTACGAATACACAATAATAAGTAAAACTGAAATAATTAAAAACGTTCCACACTATTCCTCTTGCTTGGCTATGCAAAGTTTGTCCTTTCTTGGCTACATTGACGCGATCACAAAAGACGTCATCTTGGACTGACTGCTCGGAGTTCAAGTTGATGACGTCATGACTAGTGACCTTTGTTCCAGACAAAATCGATTGCTATGGCAAACCTTTCTTTTATGAAAAATACTATAGATTAAGAGCTTAATGGTCAGTCTGGACTATGAAGTAAGCCCTCAATGTTCTGTCTGAAGTTCAACATGTCAACTACAACTGTTAAACATTCCTTTTCGGAGATGAAGAAATTATTTTCTAATTTATTCAGCGGCCTGCTGACATTACAACTGATTGTGTTTAATTCCATCAACTACCTGTCATAAAGTGGTCACTGTACCTTCAGGGCTAGCATCAATAAAAATCTGAATGGGAATGAGTAATTTTCATTTTTAACTCTTCTTCAGGAGTCTGAGCAGGCTCGTTATCTCATTCAGGCTGCACACAATATCTTTACAAAATGCCATCATTCCAAGAAATCTTCGCAATTGTTTTAAATTCTGGGGCTTGGGAAATTATGTAATGAAAATTATTTATCATCTTAAGGGGTGATCCCATCTTCATTTATTGTGAATCCGAGGAAGTTTCTTTCAGACAAACCAAATCTTGATTTGCCTTGAAGTGGTTGGCTCGAGTAGCTCTACAGTTCAGTTCATGAAAGAAGAGCTTTTCGTGACATAATTTGCTTATGGATTGACGTTTCCAGGACATAACAGCGCCATCTATTGCCAAAATTCATCACTGAATCCTATAAACATTACGAAAACATTCTGGTTTCTGTATTTTCTACAGTTACGAATATACTTTTATATTATTGTTATTATTATTTTAAAATTTTATATTTTTTAAGATTATTTTATTGAAAATGTTTTTAGTAATTGTCATTTTTTTATTCTTTTATGAGATCACAAAACGACGCCATCTTGGACTGACTACTTGGAGTTCAAGTTGATGACATCATGACTGGTGATATTTGTGCCAGACAAATCGATCGCTACGTAATGACCATATATGGCAAACACTTTTTTTTTTTTTTTGCAAAATACTATAGTGCATTCTTGATAATGACTCAGTGGGATTCCATACAGCAATTCAACAACTAGAACTTGATTCATGACATGGTTTAAGGAGGCAGAGATGTTTTTCTAACCCATATGCCACAACTTTTATCTTTAAGGTGAAAAGTCCTCTGACTGAGAAAAAAAAACGTTTTAAGGTTCCTCATCCAAAGAGATTTGCCAACAGACTTTAATGAGAGCTTCAATATTGTGAATACTTCAGCATCCTTCAGTCTTCGGATAATTTCTAAGATGTTGGTAATAATATCTGATAGGCTTTGTAATTTCAGTTAGTCCTCTCATGTCCAACATTAACTTGATGCTTTATAGGATATTTCTTTTAGGAAATATGGGAATGTTCACTTGCTCTCAAGATTGTTCTGTGACTCCATCCTTCTTTATTTGTGAAATTATCTTCTGGATAGTATCTCAGCTGGCAGCTGAGAAGGGATATGGTTTCTTATTGATAGGGGCATGATCTCTTGTGTTTATATTCTCTATCTCCTCACAATTCTGGACTGGAGTTCTTTATACTTTGCTGTGAATTTTTTTATAAGATCATCAATCCTCTTAAATAAAATGCCTCATCCTTTTCTTTGATCACATTGATATTACAAGTGCTTCGTTGCTTGTGATCCTGGAATAAGACTCCCGCAATCTTTGGGTAATTCTCATCATTGCTTGTTTTGATGGATGCCTTCTGTCAGGATATTGTGGTGTGTAACTTCGCCTGGTTCGTTGAGAATAAGATTCGGCTGGAGCAGTACTCGATCTCTTTATTAAAGTCAAAACATGAGTTTAAATACCCTATTTACAATGATTGTGATTGGCTGATGGATTTAAACATGATTGGTGGATTTAAAGAAACATGTGATGGCAATGGTTTTAACCGTGCCATTTAAATTAAAGTGAATTATGATAAGGACATTACGAGCCACCAGCCGCTAAAGATTTAAAAATAAACAAACAATTTAACGGACAATTTAGAATGTACAGAAATTAAATAGTGATTGATTAGAACAGTAAAAAGACAATAGATAAAACTACGATAGAACTATAAAAATCACTACAATATGTCTGGGCATACATTCCAACTTCCAAATTCATGTTTTGCTGGCTAGACCTTAACGTAGGATCATGTCTACAAGTTCATTTACCGGAAGCCATCCTGGCATTCAATAGATAGTGTTGGCCAACTTGGGAACTACCTTGTTATTATCCATGAACAGGATGTTCGTAGAAGAATTTGCAAACCTCCCTGATTTTTCCCACTAGGAAGTGGTTTAGCCGATTTGCATATTTCAAGTTTTTCGTAATTTAGACCAACCCAAACAAAAATTGTAAGGAGAGAAACACAGGAGTTCCTTTAGAATCTGTCATCAAAGTTTTTATCATTTCTAAGTTATGAAAAATCTAGGGAGTAGCACTTATCTGGACTAAAGCCCTCTATTACAAAAGTAGCGACAGACGCCATTTTGGAGTCTCCCGCTCAGTTGCTGCTGTGTTGTGCCAGCTAATTCTTACTATTTTAACTGTATTTTTCAAGCAGTAAATTAGTGCCTGTGATAAAAAGACCAGTTTGAACAAAACTTACCTTTGTCAATATTTTTTTTTTTATTATTATATTTTTAAATTAAGTTTTATTTATTTTTTAAAACCATATCGTTTGGAAGAACAGCTTTTGCATTTAAAATGGGTTTATTCGTATTTTAAAAAACTACTGAAAATGATCATTTTTTGTTTTGTTTCAGTTTATTATTACATTCTTTAATAAATAGCTTGTATTAACATTATTTTAAAGTTGTTTTTCCATATTCGTATTTTAAAAAAGTACTGAAAATGATCATTTTTTTTTTGTTTCAGTTTATTATTATATTCTTTAATAAATAGCTTGTATTAACATTATTTTAAAGTTGTTTTTCCATATTCGTATTTTAAAAAAGTACTGAAAATGATCATTTTTTTTTGTTTCAGTTTATTATTATATTCTTTAATAAATAGCTTGTATTAACATCTATTTTAAAGTTGTTTTTCCAGTTTATTATTACATTCTTTAATGTTAAATTTTAATAAAAGCTAATTTTTAGTTTAATATTTTTGTCTGCAATAAAACTGTATGTGAAATATAGTTTTTGTTTAGTACAATTTTATACAATAATTAGAATATAAGGAATACTGGCAAATAGATATTTCCTATTTTTTTTTTTTTATTCTTTGTAAAACATAAGATTTATTAGTAAAAATATATTTACATCAGAAATTATCATGAAATACAGAAAAGGGCGATATTACAATACTATTAAAAGAAAAAAAAAATCTCAAACTGAGAAGAAAGATAAGACATTATCAAAATAAAATTACATATAAAGCAAACTGTCACACATAAATATAAGGACTTATAAAATCCTTTCAGTAAGGATTTATAATATTTACAACAATTTTCTTCAACTTAAGTTGTCTTGAAAGAAATTTACAATCAATTTTTTTTTTTCATTTAACCTCTTTAACAGCAATTCTCATTGCTATACTCTTACTGCCACACTTTTTTTGATTCTTTTTTTGCTTAATTTCAAAGTTTTGCTGTTTTAAGAGAAAATAAATACGATGAACTACAAATACTTTCAGTAATTTATTATTTATGTTACAACAAATAGGGAAATCATCAGTTGAATTTTGTTTAATGATTTTAACTATATCATCAACCTTATATTTTGTGTCTAAAATATCTTTTTCTAAGGTTCTAAAATAATTTTCTGCTGACAGTAAATATTGAAATACCTTGTTTGAAACAAAAATTAAACTATTTGAATTTTCTTTGAAAGCTTTCATTTTTGTAAAAAGATGCAAAGAAACACAATCACTTGTTGTGTCTGATGGTGGCCTAAGTAACAATTTACAATTTTTACAAAGAGCATATTTACTCGATACTTTATTTGCAATACAACCACTCAGGTAATAAAGAGATTGCATTTCATCTACAACTAATTGGGAAGCATTTTCTATAATTAAATCATCTACTTCGTAAACTGGATCATATTCATATCTGTTTGTTTCAGCACTGAAATTAAGTTAGTATCTCCATCACTAGCATAATTACTGTTTTTTCCACTCATAAAATACTGCTCTATCACTATTATTCTTAAAGCAGTTTTACATTCTTTGGCTGTTGGTACAGCATTCTTGAATCTAACAACAGAAAAAAGATTTTCAATTGCATCTTGAGTAAGACGCCCCAATAAAAAAAAATTAAATTTATAATTATTTAAGTATAAATCTTGCAGATCTAAAATTGATGTGGTTGAGAGTATCATACCCGTTTGTACAGGCTTCCAGCA
This sequence comes from Thereuonema tuberculata, assembly GCA_023159025.1. Taxonomy (NCBI): domain Eukaryota; kingdom Metazoa; phylum Arthropoda; class Chilopoda; order Scutigeromorpha; family Scutigeridae; genus Thereuonema; species Thereuonema tuberculata. The sequence continues at coordinate 11,631,127 of JAFIDM010008419.1, read as the reverse complement.
GGAAATGTTACCAATTTGTAATTTGTGGAGTAACAGAATACATTTTTCCAAAATTGTAATTGCATTTTTATAATTTTCTGTTTTCTTGTGGCTAAGGGCTAAGTTCGGAGAACGAGAAGTCATTATACTGAACCACTGAGCTATTATATCAATAAACCATGCTGTGGTTAATGCCTCTTTACTAAGGCGTCCTTCTTTAACATAATATCTCATGGCTACGGCTGTAGCCTGCTGTACTAAAGCACATGCTGGCCCAACTTTCATCTTATCATAATGATTCAATTCTAATAGTGTATGATTCAGCTTAGGAGCCAGTCGCAATTCATTTTCACAATCTAAAGTAATTGTTTGTTTAATATAATCTACAGAAACAGAAACTTGAGCAGATGGTAAACCATGCTGTTCTACAATATCAAGAGGTAAGATTATTTGCTTACATGAAACTAAGTGATTTCTGATGTTTTTAAAAATATGAGGCGGATCGGCAATAAAAAACAGTTTCCTTTCAGAATCACAGGGATGAGTACAATAATTTCTAGTTTTTGAATATTTTCCAGCCAAAATACCAAACACCTTGATTTCCTCCCCCCATATCTGAAACTAATACATTAATAATCAACCCTAAAGATTCATATTTCTTAATAATATCAAAAAGTAGCAACTTTAAAGTTTTTGGACACCAGGAATTACTTGAAAAGTGATAGCCTATAACTTGTTTCCATCTTGTTGATAAACCACATATCATAAATACTAGGGCATGATTTGCTAAGGTTCCTACATTCCCTCCTGCTGTAGGGATTGTAGATTTTCCTGCAATATATCCTGTTGAAATATCAAGATTAATTCCTTCTGATAGTGCCATTTCATCCATCATGATGACAGCATGTCTTTCAATAGGCTCCATTGTTCTAATTTTTATTTCCATCAGTTTCAAAACTTCTTCACTTACTCCTGAGGTAAGGTTCAGGCCTTCAATACGACGTTGTAAAGTTCGCTCAGAAGGTAAAGGATAGCCCATATTTTTCAAAAATTCATATCCTTTGCTTCCACATGCTAAGCGTATAGCTAGCGATTTCTGAATTGTTTCATTTGACCAATTGTGTACCATTCCATTTGATAAATATTTTACCTGATCATCATTAAACATTTTCTCAAACATCCCCTTTAAATTTTCGTTCTCTTTTTTTAATTTCAAAATGTTTTTCTGTGCCAAATTTAATTTTCTTTTAAGTGTATTCATTTCATCAAATTCAATACATAGAACATCATTTACTGAAGGCGTACTGCTACAGTCTTGAATGACACTGCAATTAGTGGCTGTTTCACTGTCATCAAGAATCACTGAAGAATCAAGATTGGAAATCTCACCTGAAAAACAAAATATATTATCATAAAAAAAAAAACCCAACTAAATGTATAATTTTGCTTAAGAAGTTTAAATAACAGCGATAATTTTTAGTATATTTATATACACTGAAACATCAGTGTTTCCTTTATAATATTACTCTTTACTTTAGTTACAATCTGTTCTACAATATAATTATTGTTCCTTTCACCATAGCACATTGAAAGACTACTATATTTTTTTATTTTTTTTAATGTTTGCCAGTCCTACTAGATATTGAAAAATAAAGAATACCTGTAATATAGGTGCTGATAAATTAATATATTTCTGCATATTTTTTTTCATGGATTCTAGACATTAGCATTTCAAGTTTACAAAATCTATCGCTTAATAAAATACTGAAAGTTTAATATTATTGTTTTAAAATGATTAATTTTTAATTATTTATTTATTGCTTTCAAAAATGTATAAAAAAAGAAACTAATACATAAATTTTGAAATTATCAAATTTTCGGATTCGTGAATAGTACAATTGACCACATTACTTGATTAAGTCGATATTTTAAAATAAGGTTATCGATACACCAAAACTAGTAAAATCATAATTATATTTTTTTACTAATATATCAGTAACTATTAAAACTGCAAATAAATATAAACTTACACTGGTTATTGTTAGTTGACTCAGTTTCAATGTCTCGATTCACATAACTGCAAGGCTTTCTGCTATTCTTTACAGGCCTATGGCTAAATAAAGTTGGAATAGCGTTTGGTTTTAGCTTCTTTTTATTTAATATTTGCCTTTCAAATTGATCTTCACTGAAATGCTCCTATAGAATAATAAATGTAATGTAATAAACATATATTGGAAGAATAAGATTTAAATTGGTAGTAATTTTAAAAAGTGAAATGATGAGTAGCTTTCTTCATTTTTATATTACATTTCAATAATTTAAAATTATACATATTATCTTTGTTCTCTACGTGTGCAAGTGTCGAAAGCCTTCAGATAAACCTTCAGTAGAAAATCTGAAGGTATTCGACACTTGCAACCAAATACTATTAAACACGTGGAGAACAAATACTACTACATACGTGGAGAACAAATATTTAGGAAAAGGAACTTTATATACTGCTGAAAAGCGAATTATATATTAACTTCAAAATAATAAAATTAATATAATAATTAATAAAAAAAATGTATAGGCGTAACATACCTGACAAAGTCTTGCATTTTTGATTTGTGTCGCTGAGAAATGTTTTCTCGAAATTCGTTTCAACCAAATCTCACGCCGAGAACGATTTCGATCGCCTTGTGGAATCCTAAACAAAGCCATCGTTGACGAAGCACGATTAGCACAATTAAATGCACAGCAAAACGCTGGCATTTTAAGAATTTTCAAACTTGGAAGCAGCAGAGAAAAGATTTCTAACCAACTGAGTGCAGCGTCCAAAGTAATGACACTCCAAAATGGCGGTTTGTGGTCATGTGATCGTATGCTGACCAATAGCAGAGCAGCGTTGTCGGCAAGCGTCGCGGAAAAGTCTGACGCTACTTTGGTAATAGAGGGCTTTCATCTGGACTACTGTCTTCTGGACTTAAGGGCAGAATACACCAATGCTCTGCCAAAGCGGTTTCAGTTGATGACCCACTACTCATGATGAAGCTCAAGGTCTTTAAAAAAAAAGTTGTTGTGCACCAAACACAATTAGACGTATATACAGCTGAGTCATATTATAACGTGTCATATTTCTAAATGTGGCTGTGATTCGTTGATAACATTTAACATCATGTCTGGATTACTTTTAATATAAGCAAGTAATCATATTATTTAAAAACTAGACGTGTACCGTTGCTCTGCTCCAGAACCCTTCCATGTATAGCATTAAAAAAAAACAACCTTTATTTATTTAGCAAATTACTATGAAGATCGGAGAATACACGACTTCCCAGCTCCTTGGGCGCTTCTCGCTTAAGTCAGTTGTATTGCGCGTTGGCACTCACACGGGGGGTTGCCGCAAAAAGACTTCATTTTTGCATGTATCTTCCAAACGCAGAAACGTTTGTTAATGACTGATATACCGTTCAATGGAACTTTCAAATACCAACATTTTCTCAATATAATGTTCTCTTCCAACTTTTATACTTTTCGTTTAAATTGAGAAAAAGTCAATATTTGATCCTGTAAAGTTTCCATACTTCCTTCTAAAGCCTCTACTATTAAATATTCTAAACATCTCACCAAATTTAAATGTAAAACAACTACATTTAATACAAAAAGCAAATTTTCGAAAAGATTGCGTCTTTTCTTTCTCAAGCCTAAAATTTTCTTTCTCAAGATTTTAGGCTTGAGAAAGAAAAGACGCAATCTTTTCGAAAATTTGCTTTTTGTATTAAATGTAGTTGTTGTACATTTAAATTTGGTGAGATGTTTAGAATATTTGATCCTTTAAAAGGTGCCATCTTGGAAACCAAAAACTTTTTTCGAAAGATTTTTGTAGCATTTTGTTTGTCTTAAAAAGCTCGACATTTTACTCCTTCTACATGACCAATCTACTTCTTATAGTTGGGTCACAAAATTGGAAAACGTAAAGTCTTATGACAATGACAGACAGAATGACGCTTTTATATAATAGAATGGCAAATGAAGAAGAAAAAAAAAACACATGGGCTGAATTTTTCTTTAGAAGACAAGAATCTTGAAATGAATTAGCCCTATGTAACACCATAGTCAGACAGCGCAGTCCAAGATACATGAGTGAACAGCCTTTGAAATGCTTTCTAAAAACATACAACTACTACATTTCACATAAGATTTCTCAAGTACATTTCTTAATTAAATTCGTCTCTGTTGAAAAATGTTATACTCTTTCAAAATGGAGGAAGGCAATTTAATTATTAACTTGTTCAATGCCTGATTTTTCACATATGGCAGCACATGGTGCCAGGTTTTCTGCTCGTTAAGCCTAAAGCTATTAAAGCCCTATTCAAGAGATGCTTTCTCAATTACTTTACCAGACAGCAGTTACAATGTAAAATGGCGACAGGAGACAGCAGACGCAGCTGCTGACCAAATCAATCTGCCTCAATCTGTAAGGAAATACTGGACAATCGATGAAAATCGAGAAATTATCAAATGCTATAGTAATACCCTGAGATACGAGCGTCCTGACATATGAGTATTCCGCGATACGAGCAAGCCTTCGAGCAAATTTTTGCTTTGAGATTCGTGCACGCTTACTGACACCAACGCTAGGTGGCCAAGCACTCGGAGCAGCCTACACCGCCTCACTCGTTCACTTCTAGTGTTCAACTTCCGTACGCATCTCCAGTGAGTTTTCTGTATTGTGTTTGTGTTATCTATGTGATTTTCTCTCTATTTTGTGCATTGTTGTTCATAATAGTGATGATTCCTAAGAAAGTGGGTGGTAATTCTAAGTTAATTCACAGTTTATGTAAGTTACGTAGTGTACATGTAAGATATGGTAAGGAATCAAGTGTCTACATATGGGCTAACTCCCTTCCTCCCTCCTCCTCCGCAAATGCCGCCATTAGCCGCTACTGTATCATCTGTCAGTAAGAACTCATAATTAAAACCACATTTTATTTTATATCAGAAGAATCCTTATATACTATAATTCTTTGTGTGTATATTCCTCTAAAGAAATTAAAAACATGTTTTTTCCATTATGATTAGCACTAATAAGGAAGTTTTTTAGAGGGCCAGAACAGATTATTTTTTTTTCTATTATTTCTTATGGTAAAATATAATTTGAGATATGAGCACCTCGAGTTACGAGCTAGGTCCTGGAACGGATTATGCTCGTATCTCAAAGTATTACTGTATTTTATGTCTAACCCCTCTGAGACGGGCTATCAAAAGAATGATGAGAATTTGGATAGACAGAAACCCCAACAGTGACATCATGGAACCACGGATTATGCAACCAAGGCACATGATAATGAGAACGAAAATGTTCTCTGATTTGGAATTGGACGAAATAAAGTCAGGTTCAGAAACCAGAAGAGGATGTGACTGTATCACAACAGACATGAACATACCAATTGGTTCTGATTTATTTCAGGAAGCATTCCATGAGATTTTTGTAGCATTACCTATAAATAGTTACACTTTAGTAGAGGAATCGATCGACAGCTGTAGCCAAGAATTTGTCAGGTCATGATGTGTTAATTGCCATTAAATATACCTTTACAATTTAACTTTATAAATTGACCTTGAGGTAATGAAGTCTTGTTTATTGAAAAATTATTAAAATTAAGAAGATATATTCAGGAATACATGACATTTAAATGTCAAAACTTAGTTTTGCAGAATAACATTTTTGGAATTTTCATAAGTAATACCTGGTAGCGAATGGAAATCCATATCAATCGGAGATAGCTTTACTTCACCATCAACTTCTAGGTGTGGAGTATCTTCAAGAGGAGATAGCTATACTTCACCATCAACTTCTAGGTGTGGAGTATCTT
>JAFIDM010008419.1:11455536-11469524 GCA_023159025.1 Thereuonema tuberculata | reverse complement strand
TCAGTGATTCCTTTTGTTATTAGTTATGTGCAGTATGGTTTTTTATTGTATTGTCATTATTATTTTCGCACGTTAAAACTTGTTGTTGGAAATTTTAATGTTCAACAAAAATGTCTTTTGGTTAAAAAAAATTTTACGTGCTAAAAACTTCTAATAAAATATTGCCACCAATATAGCATACATTTATTAAAATATTATTTACATTTAAAACTTGGACGTACACATTCGGTACCCCGCCTTTATTTGGGTACCTTTTTCCAGTCACTGGATAAAAAAGGGGAAAAAAAAAAACGTTTACCTCCTGCAGGAGTCGTCAAAAAAATGATTCCCTTGGTGATATGGGTAATGTTGTTTGAGTCTCCCTCTGGTGTTGGGTGTTAGAGTCTTTAATTCGTCGTCTGCTAATTATGAAATAAAGGCGCTATGACTTTAGTTTTTTGGAATTTAACTTAAATGCCATATTCAAGCACAATGCTAGTGGATAATTCCTTGTTGTAACTTTTGCATGTTTTTATCATTACGGATTCATAAAACTTTCTTAGATATTCATTTTCATATTGTCCCAGGATGATTGGATTTTCGGTGTCAAGTGTATGTGAAAATTTATTACAATGAACAGCTGTATGATACATTTTATTTTTCTTTACTATGGCAGTTTCATGTTCTTTGAGACGTTTTTTTAATGGTCTTTTTGTTTTAATTTTTAATAAATGTGTGCTATATTGGTGGCAATATTTTATTAAAAATGTCTTTTGTTCATATTTCCTTGGATATCACTGGGTGAACCCAACATAAGAAGGGTAAGAACCATGAAACAGGCTGTCCTGGATTCCTGGTGTCAAATATTCCAAAAGCAGCTTGGTGTTTTTATTTGTTGTATGTTTTTATCCCTTTTTATTAAGATATTAAAAAGTTTTGTTGTGAGGGAAGCAATGGCTAATTTTTCCTTTATGTTCTGATATTCAAAATAGAATTTATCATGAAAACAGTTAGTGCGAATATAAGTAAGTTTCTTTTTTTTAAGCATCGAATACTGAAACAGTAAATATCTCTGTCACACATCTACCGTGTTAAGTGAATTCCCAAAGGTCAACCACCTTAAGATTTGTTAATAAGATTTTAATAAGAAAGTTTGATATTCAGTCATCCGAAGTCAAGGTTAGTTTTAGCTGAAAAGCCCAAAATGTACGAAAGTTATCCATGAAACAACCTTGAGGTCACGTCCCACTTCTGAGCTCTCTAAAAACCCATGAACAGATGTTGACTTTGTTGTTACTTATTTATAGTTATGCCAATGCCCTAAAAGCTGTAAAAATGTCAAGAAAAGGGTTTGAAGATTGGAAAAATGTCAAAAAGTGGAAATTTCTGTCGGCCGTTATTTTGAAATGGGTGTTCCAATTTGAAATACAATACCAGCCAAGTTCTTAAAGGTATCTAGCACCTATAAAAGTTTTAGCTCAAAAGCTCAAAGTTTACGGCAGTTATGCACGTCACAACATTGAAGTCATGCCCCACTTCAAAGGCCCGCCCCCTAAAAACCCATGAACAGATTTTGAATTTTTTCATACGTATTTGTAGTTCAACCAATGCCCTAAAAGCTCCGAAACGTTTATGGCAAAAGCTCTAAAAAGAATGTGACTATAAGGTTTTGAAAAGAGGAAAAAAGGTTTCAAAAAGGTATTAAAATCATCAAAAAGTGGAAATAATGTCTATATAATATTGTGGTGTGTTTCGTGGTGTCTGGTTCGTAGAAAAATAGAGGAGACTTAGACTTGTTGGGTCTGAACTGAACTGTATTGGATCTGTATCTGTGATCTCCGTCTCCATTTATTTACAAGTAACATCGGTATTTATAGACTATGTACAAAAGATATGATTGGTTGTGGCATTTACAAATTGATTGGGCGCTTTAAATGCCATGTGATCACAATGGGTTTTTAAACCGTTGTGATTTAAATAAAAGTGAATTAAAAGATGCCACAAACGTTGAAATTCAAAAATAAACAGATCAACAGATAATTACAGAGAAATTGAATAATAAAGATTAGAATACAGAAAAACGGAATAACTAGAATACAAAAGGATAAAATTATGATAAAACTAAACAATAAATATTAAAAAAATCACTACAATTAATATATATCGTGGGAAGAAGAATTTGAATGGTATATACATATATTCATGATCTATGACCCCTGATCAGCGTTTATCATCGGTTCAGATAGGAACATCCTGGGTCATCTGTTCAGGTAGGGGAGAAGAACGCAATATGTATTTTCCTTTGGAAAAGTCTCTTGCCAAAACCAAGTTTTAGAGAAACCAAAGTAGCTGTAAACTAGTGGCAGTCTGTGGATTTAGTCTTTCTCTTTTTTAACTTAACTTTAAAAATATCAGGTAAAATTTGAAGTCCCTTAAATCAACTGGAATGTTATTGGGATAACAAATTACTGAATGTGAATACATTAGTGTACTTAAAAATTAAGACAGCCCATTGGCACTGGAACTTAAAAAATTCGAACATGATAATCTGTTCACCAGTGTATAGATTTGCTATTCTTGTGTTACTCCAGTTCTTTTCTTTCTTTCTTTTTTTTTTTTTATTATTACAATGTGTGTACAGTTCAATGCTAGCGATATATCACATTCCAAACACAAGTTGAAATGTCATTTTTGTACCTTAACTTATAGAATTGTTGCTTAATTTACGTTTAAGGTTAATAGAACAGAGCATTTGTCACAAGATCAGAGGACCTTTTTAAACAGAACCAGGAGTCCCTATGCTTGATGTTAACATTTACAAAATACACGTAGAAGGTATATGTACTCTTTTCTTAAAATAGGGCAAGTACTCACTCATTTTTCTTCATGACAATATATAATATTTGTATTGTTGTAACTAGAATTAAAATTAAATGAGCCCTAGTAAAATAAATCACTTTTCATTTATTAGCCTGAAATGGGAATAAAATCCATTTCAATTCACATTTACAAAAGAGCACAAGAACTTTTATGTTGTCATAAAGTAAATATTGAAAAATACAATGAAAAACTAAGTAGATTCTGTTTGCCTTTGAATTGTTGTGTATTTTGTTTTCTCATTATCCCATTTTAATCCTGTGGACAGAATTCAAGCTATTGTTGTGTTTTAAAGACAATTAAGGAACAACTTTCAAATAAAGCAACCATAGGACATTGTTTGTTGCCACTCGTTCTGAAAAATATGAAGCCTCAAATAACATTAAGAGAATCATACTTGTGACAATAAAGATATATTTAAAAATGTGACTATGTTTCAAATTGCAGTAGAGATAGATTCACATCTCCGCTCCTGAAACCAATATTTTGTCTTTATATACTTTTAAGACTTTATCAAGGTTTTTATACATATAAAATAAAATAAAAAGAAAATTCCTCGTCATCTCTAAAAATACAACAATAATTACATATCATACATTAAAATAATTAAGTCATAAATAATCCAAACTAAACTACCACAATTCAACCTATGAACATTAAACAAAATCTTCAAAGTAAACACTATAACAATTTTAAAACTTTATTGATTATAATGTTTATTTTGAAGACTGTTTAATGTTCAAAGGTTGGATTGTTTAGTTCATGGTCTGTTATTACTTAATTATTTTAATGCATGATATGTATTTATTGTTGTATTTTTATAGAAGAAGAGGAATTCTCTTTTCTCTTTGTATTTTATTTTATATGAACAGGGTGCTTATAATTTAAGTTGCGATTTCCCTTACTTTAACACTACAGGCAGAATGACTTGATATTTTACCAGAACAATCGTGAGGTAATGGAATTTTGTTTGGCGAATGAAAAAAAATAGTTCCAAAATGTGCTGATAGATGGCGCTGTCAGGGCTCACCATGCTATTGTGGAGGTATGCAAATTACTAAGACGTGTTAGTAATGTCTTAGTAAAGACGTCTTAGCTTCCACATGAACCCTGACAGTGCCATCTATTGGCACATTCTGGAATTGTTTTTTTCCTTTGCCAAACAAAATTCCATTACCTCATGATTGTTCTGGTAAAATATCAAGTCAATCTGACCGGTAATTTTAAAGTTAGGGCAATCGCAACTTTAATTATAAGCACCCTGTATAAAAACCTTGATAAAGTCTTAAAAGTATGTAAAGACAAAATATTGGTTTCAGGAGCGGAGATGTGAGTTTTATCTACAATTATATGAAGATCATTTAGAAGTTTGACTTGCAGTAGTTTTTTTTCTTCTCAATAAAACAAATGAATTTCAGAGACTTGTGTAAAAGGATAAGATGTTACCACTTCCTGTGGAAACAATCTGAGTCGACTCCAGAAAAGGTGAAATTTTTCATAAATGCCACTTTTCTCAAAAGAAAATACATCATTCAAATATATAACAATTTCAAACAATAAAGTTATTTATTTAAGGAAAATATACAATGAAGCTAAAATTGTATTTCTGGAATCAAAATTGGCAAGTGAAATGTAAAAACCCATCTAGAGGTTTTAAACTTGTGGCAGGAAGTGGGTGAAGACATTTACTTGTTTGCCGTCTAGTCCAAAAGTAAGAAACTTTACAAAACACCTGTTTCAGACTTCATTTTTAATGAAAGGATGGCAAATAAATTTTATTTATTAAAATTATTTTTAATGCCCTTTTTTTTTCCTGAAATACCCTTATGACGCCTTGCTGCTCAGTCCTGTTTTTCTGATTCTTGTTCTTGATTCGTTTGAAGAGTGGCTTCACCTTCAGTCCACCGATGCTCTTTTGTTAATCATCCTTCCAAAGTTCCCTGCTCGATCGTCAGATGTCAGGTCGGCTCATGTCACCCCACTTTCCGGCGTTTCCATTGGTCCATTTCCATATATAAACCGCTGTTGGAAATCACTGCTGTTGGAAATGTTGCCAATGGCCCGCAGGCGAGCTGAAACTGTAGTTTTTATCATTTTAATTTGTTAAAAAAAAATTGAATCTCAAAATATGTGTGTTGGCTTCGTTACATTTTTTAATTATGACAAAATACTCTTTAATTTTGATTGTAATTAAAAGTAATTTATTTTTATACCAAATATACATACTTCTTAACACTAACTGTAATTTTTACATTAATTATGTTTATTTTCTTAAGGAACTAAATTATTTTTGTTATGTTTTTTTAAAGCACTAATAATTAAAAACTTGATTATTGATGCCAAATTCTATTGTGTCCCATTTGGCCACATGGTCACAGTAATTCCAGATGTTACAGCCGTCCTGATATGAATATGTATCTCTCCCTCCTTTCCTTTCTTTCTTTATTATTATTATTATTATTTAACCTGTTTTTCCATGTGAGAGAGTCAATATCTTGTAACTGATTGACATTGGCAGAACATTCTGTATTGCTATGAAATTGTTATTTCCTCATCTGTCGAGAAATACTTCTTTGTACCTGTCAATATTTCACAGCATTGAATTCCAAACATACAAAAGATGAGAAAGAAATTGTTCACGTACATTACTGCATTATTATTAGGGCAAGGAATTTGATGATTTCTGCATCTTTTTTCTATGAAGGTTGAAACATGGCTCTCATATATGAAAATGTGTAACATTAAATAATTGGTTAAATAAAGGCAATTCGTTAGGGCATTTTTTGGCATTTTTTAGGGATAGGTCATTTTTTGGCAATTTTCAGGTCATTTTGAGCATTAGTAATTTTTTGGAAGGCAATGTCATTTTTTTTATACTTTGAGATTTTATTTAATAGTATCTTTGCTTGTCCTCATTTCAGTCAATAAATTTTCCTAGAAAACAAGTAGACCTTTTTTTTTTGGTTGTCAAAGTTAAAAAAGGTAAAAAAAAAGGTTTAATGTAATAAATTCAAATGTTTTATTGGTCATTTTTTTTTATTTTTCTGTCATTTTTTTACTATTTTTAGGCCATAAATGCATTTTTATTTGTCATTTATTAGCAAATTATAGGTCATTAAACGCTTTGCCTAGTTATTATTATCAACAAAGATTCAATGGCAGAAAAGAAAAAAAAAAAATCTCCATGTTACCCAAAAAAATATAATCACTACGTGTCTGCTCTTAAACAGCATCCTTAGAAATATCTACCTTTAAAATAAAAAATAAAAAATACTTTCTTTAATATCTTCCATTCCAATGCCTTTCAAAACTTATATAGGCTGCTTTTGTAAGGCTATTATGTCAACTTTCAGTTTTGTTACTGAATACAAGAAGGTAACATTACATTTTTACACTAATTTTTAAATCAAGTCAGTTTGGTATTTCCGAGTCTTGATTTATGTTTTCTTTTTCAATTTGCTTTTTATTTCAGCAGCAAAGTAATTCCTTTGAAAGTTAATTTCTGAAATCATTAATATCAGCAGTTGAGATTATTTTCGCAAGTGAATCTAGTGTTGACTTTCCAACTCGGGCGATCACTGACAAATCCTTGAGTTTCTTCATTTATTTTAGCTTTTACTAGTCACAAATGACTACAAAACTCAATGATAAAGAACTTTAAATCTTTTGAGCTGACATAAAAAGTATTATATAGTATACTACATTGTGTGATCAAAAATATCTGGACATCTCTCTGCAGTAGTGATATGGTATTACGATGTGGGGGTGTTTTTCATGAAATGGACTTGACCCTCTTGTATCACTGCACAGTAATATAAATACAGAAGGGTACAAGGGCATTTTGACAAGTTACATACTGCCTGCTGTAGAAGTCGACTTTGAGATGATTGACCATTGCCTCTACAAGCATGATAACCTCCATGTCATAAAGCAAGGTATGTGTGACAATGCTTTGTAAACAATAAGGTTCTGGAAATGGACTGATCTGCCCAGATTCCCGACCTAAACCTCCTCAAACGCTCTGTGGGAGGAATTAGAACATCAACTTCGCTCCAGACCCCAACACCCCACGTCACAACCTGTTCTGGCTACAGTCTTCAGGAAGACTGGGCTGCCGTTCCTCCACAGATGTTGAGGCACCTGGTGGAAAGTCTCCCTGGCAGAGTCACGGCTGTGATAAAGACGAAAGGTGAACCCATCCCATACTGATGTCCACTACTAGGATGTGTGTCACAAGAAAAGTCTGACTAAGGTTTATGGTAGTTTTAGTTTAGGATATTTCTGATTACATAATTATTTTGGATCCATAAAAATAACAGCGACTGTTCTACCAATGATTTAAAAAAAAAAGTGAAGTTCTTAAGAACAAGGTTCTCAACTGGGGGTGACAAAGTGTTTTCTGGGTGATCGTTGCTGTTATTTTTAGTTCCAAATATTTTCATTGGGAATTTCACCCCAAAGTTAAACCTTTACTGTTTTGTTTTTTTTTGTTTTTTTCAAATTTCCATTTGCTTCAACATATCTCTGTGAGAGTGATTTTTCAACGCTTCAAACAAATATAAACAATATAAGATATATCAAAACAAATACAAGAGACTGAATATTGAGAATGACATGGCTTTAACAAACACTCAGCTGCGAATTTTGAAGCTGTTTCAAAAGCTGAATCAAAAAAAGGTTGGGAAAAACTGCTCTAAGAAGATATTGTTTTCAACTTTACTAATACATGGGCAGGCTTTCAATTCCAATTCTTCTTAGGCCTATCATAAAATTCTGTAAGAATCTTCTAAGTTCTCTCATAAAGTCTTTATGTCCTCATATTTTCCATCCCCTATTAAGTTCATTTTCTTCATATGCATAGTTGTCTTTTTTTTAATTATTTTAACAAATAATATAATATCATTTGCTAAATAATTGCTTTATTATATTTACTTATATTCTTGTTTTAAATAAGAATTTCCCTGTTATGAGGGAAAAAAAATTAGTTTCATCTGATTTTCTTATTTATTTCTTAAAAATTTACTAAATTAGTTCATCAAAAAAAAAAACTGTTACCGTTTTTTGTAAAGATTACATTCTAATGTTTAATATAGTAACTGGAAAGGTTGTGCTAAATAATTATCCCTAACATTGAAACAAACAAGAAAAGGAAAAACGAGAGATTAAATAACTCGCCTTCTAACCACACTTACCAGCAGATAGATAGATAAATTTTGGGATTTTGGTTTGAGACCCTATGCATGTCAGCCAGTAAGCCATATTTGGTTTAAGTCCCCAGTTTGATCCAATGATACGCCTGGACATTAAGAGCACCCACTTGGCCTTGTGAATGAGATTATCCAGATGTGCATTCCAGCTCAGTTTTTGGTCCAAGGTCACACCGAGGAACTTTACTGTCTTCGAAGCTACCAACAGGACTCCATTCAACTTGATTCTTTTTAACACATTTAAGTCCCTCTTTCGAGTAAATGGAACTATTACAGTTTAAGAGGGATTGATTTTAAGCCCCTCCCTCTCGCACCATGTGCAGACCTCCTTGAGTCTGTCATTCAAGATGTCAGCCACTGTCTCACAAAACTTACCAGTAACCATAAAAGCTATGTCATCTGCATAGCCCTGTATGTGAACTCCAGTGTTGGAGATTTGAAACAGGAGGTCATCTACCACTAAATTCCACAACAGGGGACAGCCCGTACTGGAGTAGACTTCAAGAGTCTCATGCAGAAGGGTTGATTTGACACAATGGCTATGAAGCAGAGCATCTATCCACCTGCATATAGTGGCTTGTACACCTCGTTCCCTTGCCCTGCGAATGATAGTATCATGACAGATGTTATCAAAAGCACCCTCAATGTCTAGGAATGCACAAAGTGCTATTTCTTTACAGTTTAGCTCATCTTCCACCCTTGAAACGAGATCGTTTAGGGCAGATAAACAGGATTTGCCAATCTTAAGAGGCATGTTGATTCCGATGGAGAGGTTGTCCTAGCTGCACCCTATCTTGGATATGTTTATCCACCAGTCTCTACATGACCTTTAGAAGGAATGAGGAGAGACTTATTCGTATATATGTCTTCAAGAGGAGTAATCTAAGCAGCCCCTCTTGGGGTAAAAACCACCCTCCTCACCCTCCTACCCTATATATATATATGGTAATATAGGGTTTTAGAGGAGATGCCATATTAGCACTCATAGTGGTAGAGTGTTGAAGCATCTGCCATACCCCCTCTGAAGACCAAGCAGTCATTGGATGCCATAGCTTATAATGGTTGACAGTTTAAAAATCAGTAATAAAATCATTTTTACAATTATCCAAATTTAGTAAGACTAAAATAAGGTCATGAAATCGATTCTAAACATAATCCATGATTAGAAAAAAATATATAGAATTTTCCTAAATTCAATAAAGTAAAAAAAAATTGATATAAATAACATTTGATCCTATTAACTGTTTCTTATTTTTTATTTAAAGGTTCATTATTTACATATTAAATAGTTAATATTTTTTTATATTATTAATCATTTTTTATTTGCTATTTTATATTATAAATCTAATTGAAATTAGTATGACTGTCATTAAGAATAAAAATGATTATTTCGATCCCGTTTTAAATTTAAGAGATTTTTTCACGATAATTTCATTATGAATAATTCTGTTACTATTTGGATTTTTCTAAATTTCTAATTATCCTTCTGTGTAAAGATATTCTTTTTCCCCAGGAAGATTCCAATGAATAATATTGAGAATATTTAAAGTTTAGTTCAACTATTTTCAGAATGTAATTTTTGTTGTCCTATTTTCTTTTTTTTTTTTTTTGTTGTTTTCGAATTTTTAAGAATAGTAAATTTTTAATTATATTCATTTTTATAATTATTTCTTCATAATATCAATGTTTGCTACATTTTCTTTCTCATCTATAAAATGTTAACGAAATATTTAGGATTGTTTATTGAGCAATGTCAAAAAATATTTTGTTTTAATGTGAATTTATTGTCTATTTTCAGAATGTAATTTTTATTGTCTTATTTTCTTTTTTTTTTTTTTTGTTGTTTTCGAATTTTTAAGAATAGTAAATTTTTAATTATATTCATTTTTATAATTACTTCTTCATAATATCAATGTTTGCTACATTTTCTTTCTCATTATAAAATGTTAACGAAATATTTAGGATTGTTTATTGAGCAATGTCAAAAAATATTTTGTTTTAATGTGAATTTATTATTAACTACAGATCCGAAATATTACATAAATCTTAAAGTGATATATAATTTATTTAAAATATTATAAAAAATCTATCCTTAATGATGATTCAGGGAAATAAAGAACCAATCATTTTATTTAATAAGCAAATAAAAAATTGGAAATGAATTAATAAAAAAAAATAATACATTTGAAATATAAACAATTTCTACTTCTTATTGTTTTGTTTTCATGAAAATAAGTCCATGCTATCTATTGTCCTTTAAAGAGCACCATTTTTGTGAAGAACTGTCTCACAGATTTGGCATTGCCTAGAACATATTTGCTGAAATAGTTATATTTTATGCTTAAGATACTTCTTTGTTTGCTTAACAATATCAGTGATAATGTGATTATCCAGGAACCCCATATCGAGCATATGTTCTCGAATAGAAGAAAACAAATTGACTTGAATTAATTGCTTCATTATATATGTCTTTACGCATACACTGGTGTTTTAGATTATATGCGTCACTTGTATTCACGGTTTTCCTGAAATACCATTCACTTTTCCTAGAATTGATAAAAACGTCCTTGGAAGAATAAATTAAATGGCCGTTATTAAATTCCCTTGGTGCCCAGCAGATTGCAGGACAACGAATATTTGTATTTTGTTTTTTATTTAGATTTTGGTTAGGATTTCTTAGGGGAGAGGTCCCATTCTCGGAAGCGAGAACCGGGATACTAACCTCTCACACTTTCTGAGTCTGCCATTGGTGGAGTTTGGCTGGCTGATGAGTCCTAAACGGGACGAAACTGTCCGTCCCAGTCTCTTCCTGGTCATAGCTCAGGGTGCAAATTCCTTCTTTTAGTGCTGTGCCTTCGTTTGTTATCCATTTCTTTAAATTCTCAGACACATTTAAATCTCTCTCTCTCTCTCTATTCTTATAACCTATTAATGTTTTCTTTCTAAGCTTATGTCACAGCCGTCACCTCCGGTAAGGTACTACTAAAAACACACTGATAACTACTTCTTAATTAAGGTAATGAAACAAAAAGTCTATTAAATGTTAAATTATCTGGAAAATGTATCTGTACTTAATATCCTTATTAATGTGTAACAGCAGTTCATATATAAGAATTATAATAATATAAAATAATTTTACAAAATTTTAATGAATATATTTTTGTTAATTTACTTCGTATTAATTTGTTTTCTCATTTATTTCAACAGTTACCTTTTTACATTTATTCAAAGTATGTTCTTTATTTACAATATTCTGTAATTTACAAGTTTAAAACGTCATTATAACAAACAAGTAGTATTGCAGACAGTTGACTTAGAGAAGCGTTAGTCTCCAGAAGGAGTGTGACAGATACAGCATCTCCTCTTTAGAACCCATCCATCTTTGGCAGCTTTTTCCGCTGTTGAGCCAACCCATAACCTTATTATTCAAATCTTGCCACCCACCAGTATCCTTTTCTTGTGTGTTCGGACACGTCAACTGCGAACATGATAGTTGATACAACAGAGGTGCCCCCCCCCCCCCTCAATGATCTGATGGAGGGGGCGGACATTTGCATTAGAGGAAAACAACCCCCCCCCCCCCCCAAAAAAAAAAAAATTCAATGACAACCAAAAAAAAACGACTTTTACACTCCTTTTGATTTTTCTGAACCCCCCCCCCAAAAATTTCAATGACACAGTCTACGCCGTGACTCCCTTGCGTGGGCACCCCTGGATACAACTGCTACCGTAGTATCGGAACACTGGTTGACTCTCAAAATGGTCGACGCTATCGTTGGCTTGTGTCTTTTGGTTAATGTAGTGTTATTAAAAAATTAGAAAAACGAGGAGTAGGTAAAGCAATATTTTCTATTTTAGCATGACATCACATGGATTGCAACTTGGTAATTCTCTTCTATTCAAATAATGAATTTTTTGAATAAACAAAACAAAAATGTTTGGAAAATTAGCTAAATAATATTTGAAATATTAATTTTATAAGGGGTCTGACACTAAAATAAATAAATAAATAAATCGAAAAAAGGAACTTTTCAAAAATTATACTGAGACAGAAATTATAAATTTCACTGTTGTTTTTCATCAAATATTATAAAATACAATTAAGTTTTAACTGTATTGTCTTCGTTTTCAATAAAGACCAATGAAAATTGTATAAATAAGTGTGTTATAATAAACTGTTGATTTAAATGGCGAAAGGAACTTCCACAAACAAACATTAAAATTATGTTAAAAAATATTCATAAATTACATTGTTTGTTGTAAATATGTTTAACATAATTTTAAGTTTCTTTCATCATGTAAAAAAATTGTTATTTTTTTATATTTAGTAATTTGTTAAATAGTAAAAATGATATTCTGTCTGTGAATTTTTAAACATTTTATGAGTTCTTTTCCGATAATTTATACACACTTAAATTTATTTCAATCTTAAAAAAAAAAAAAAAAAAATGAACAGCTCAGAAATTATTGTGAGTGAGTGACAAATAATAATATTTCAATCGGGAAAACAACTAAATACTTAAAAACTTTTAAAGAAAAACGGAATTACCCATAATGCACATAATGAAAACCAAACCAAAACAAAAAATTCATGCACAGAGCTTGTCATCGAAGTGGTAAGTATGACTGAGGATTCATAAGAATAATGAAACGGACGTACCAGACTCCACTTCTTTGAGAAGCTCTTGTCATGAATTGTTGCTGTTTTCATTACGTGCCCTTTTCTTTAACATCTTCATCAGCACGTTAACCTTTATTTCTTCAAAACTTTTAATCGGGAAAAAATTTAAATACTTAAAAACTTTTAATTTAAGTTATTAGGGTTCGACCACTAAATTGCCCTGCAATCCAATCCTGATGACAGTAGAAATCGTTTTCGCGACAGAGCAAAACTTCCATCTTAAATACCTTGGGAGTCGCTCACAACATAAACAAATAGCGAATTGAGAACAGCGCCCTCTCTTGAGTATCACCACAACTACAATATAATACACGCCGCGCCGTTTGTACGTCGCCATCTTGGTCGAAGGGACATTTTCCTCCTCTCTCCACGGTTAATAGTTGACTTATCCGGCGCCAACTATTTTGACGTCCACGTACGACATGCAGTTGATCAACTGTATTATACTTACGGGCTGTTGATCAACCCCTTAACAGGGAATATACGAACACTAGTTTCAGGTTTTCGAGTTGCTATAACTGATTCCCAGTTGTCTAAATTTCTGCGGAAGTTTTTGAAAATATCAGTTCCAGTCATTAAGTTTTTCGTGAATCCCGATTTATTGCTTGAGTAGTTCTTGGTAAGATTCAGTGTAAATTTATAATAAAACATCTTCATTCGATTGGTTGCTTTAGAGAATGAAATAGGCTTATCGTCCGTGTGTTGTACTTTTCTTGACAATGGCCGCCATTTACATTTCTTCTGTGTAAAAATTGTTTCTCTTGTTTTATTGGCTTAATGTTCATTACAATATTGAAACAAGCAAATCAATCAGAGATTCAGAAATGTAAGGAATTTGATAGGACTTCTTTTAAATAAACTAACACCAACGAACAATAATAAAAAGAACGTATTTGAAAGTCTTATCAAATAATATTTTCTTAGCAGAATATTTGGAAATCAGGCATTAATAGTCAATTTCAAGATAAGACTGTGACGAATTTAATAGTTTCCAGGATAAATTACCTATCAACCTATGTTAATTACTATAAACTAAAAGCAATTTAATAAGTTTAGTAAATTACCAAGTTAAGTGATAAAATTAAATCCTATACAGGAGGAAAGACATCTAATGAATGAAATAAAATGGGTTTTGCAAAGCCCTACCAATTAACAGATTACATTAGGTGAAGTAAAGCAGAAAGCTGTGAGAAGTCAGTAATTGTTTTAAGAACTAAAATTTACTGGGTACATTAAATGATCTA
>JAFIDM010008419.1:11420504-11433567 GCA_023159025.1 Thereuonema tuberculata | reverse complement strand
ATATGTTCTCTATACAATTTTATAGCGTTTGACTGATACGAACCAATTTTGCATAGATACTCTCTACTACCCTGTGGAAAATATAAGCTACCTTGGAACCAGGCTAACCACCCCCAAGGAGTGAAAAGGGGTGAAATCCATGAAATAGCAACACGTTTGGACCTGGTGGCGACCATGGGAACTACACAAAAATTGTTCTGCAACAATTGAAACATTTGGGGAAGATTTGATGTGATAGGGTTGTGGAGAAGGGGAGAACCAGAACTCGACCTCCCTCCCACCCCCACAATTTTTTTTTTTTTAATTAAAATATAGGCTACCAGAAAACCAAGATTTCCCACCCCCTCTGCGGGCAATGCCAGATACTTTAGACTAGTTATTTATAAAAGCTACATATACATTAAATTATCAATTGTATAGAGAGATCAGTCTAATTACAGTATACTCTCGATATCTCGAAGTTGAAGGGACGCTAAAAAAAATTCGAGATAACAAGGTCATAACCAAAACATAAAAATTCATGTAAAAACACAAGATATGGAATAATATTCTAAAAATTAGAGTCCTGATAGATGAGAATTAGTATAAATATGTAATGATAGTTAACAATAAAAATAAATACAGCAATGATAATTTTAATTTTTAAAAGTAGTCGAAAATAATTACATTAAATTGAAAAGAATTGTCCCTGACCTCTCAGAGAGATAATGAAGGGTGTGAGAGATTCTTGGAAAAATACCTCTATTGGCTTTGACACAACTAAACGGCAATTTTTCAGGAAAAATTCATTTTTTACTTCGAAAAATATTTGACATAACAAGGTTTTGAATGAAAGCTCTTCAACATAAGAATTAAAATTAACACTAGATAAATATGTAATATCAAGGGAAAAATAATCTTTCGACATATCAGGGTTTTCGAGATATTGAGAGTATACTGTACTTAGACTGACCAATTTATTAAGGACTATGAAGGAGAGAAAACAGACTTAATTGTGGTCTTATTTCTAAGTTGGACCATAAATTGGCATCATACCAAATTTTATAAAAATCAGTCCATCTTTTCTAGAGATAGACAGTATTTCTGGGATCATTTTTCAGGGATGGGAGGGGTGGAATACGCCTCTATTCTAAGTTGGACCATAAATAAGCAATGGACTAAGTTTTGAGGAAGAAGCTTGTCCAGTCGTTTTATGTGATGGATGTACAGACAAAGAAGAAACAAATGGAATAGTAAGACTTCCCATGATCAATCAGTTATTATATTTTACATGTTTGCAGCCTTTCTTTCATTTCTTCTAAACTGCAGATAGAAACTTGTAACTATCTTTGATAGAAAACAACTGCTGAGCAATTTAAATGTTTATAGTACCGGTATTGCAATCTAAATATAATCGATCGGCCAGGTCATGACT
Source organism: Thereuonema tuberculata (assembly GCA_023159025.1). Classification (NCBI taxonomy): domain Eukaryota; kingdom Metazoa; phylum Arthropoda; class Chilopoda; order Scutigeromorpha; family Scutigeridae; genus Thereuonema; species Thereuonema tuberculata. Next base: position 11,432,153 of record JAFIDM010008419.1, on the reverse strand, counting down.
ATTAGGCAAACATTTATGTGTCAGTAAGTGTAAAAGACAATTTACTAACCCATCAAAAAAATGCTTGGTTCACATGTTCAAAAGACGTGAGGTGATTCACAACCATCATCCCTGCTGTTTGTGAACAGCCAGTAGATAGTCACAAATGCAGATCTAATTGCATCGATGACTCCAAATATTAGAATTAATCTTGGCAAAGGGAGAAAATATATTGTAGATGGATAAAAAGTATCTATTAAACTTATTTAATTAAATGAATTATTTAGACCAGGGATCAACAATTACAAAGAGACATTTTTTTTTTCAAAATTTCATCAAAATCTAAAGTACTAAGGCAGCAGAATCACATCATCCAGTCTGAAGAAAAATTTTGCTTCACATCATCCAACAAAGAAATTAAAATAAACAATGTAAAAAACAAAACAACAATGAAATGCAACGTTGTAGAAGTACGGGTGTCAGGAGCTGCTTGTGATACTGGAGTCACACGATGCTCTCCTCTGCTCTAAGATATAATTACATGTTTAAGTTAGTAGTTATGTATTTTTTTAATATCAGCTTAAATTGAATCATTAATGAACTAAAACTAACCTAGTAAAAAAGAATTCTGATTTAATTTTACAGAAATTTATACTCATGAAATTTAATTACAGAAATTTAAGTAAAAGAATTACAATAGAAAGCAATGTTTGTTTTGCTTTTATTATAAATATGGAATAGTTATTTATACATAATCGTTTGGTAACTATAGTTATCACCACTAGTGAACGTTTGCTGTCATCATAACATGTAATCATTTGTGGAAGTCAAAACAGTTATTCAAAATACTAATAAAAAAAAGCTAAATCGATACTTAAAAAACATTTCAATTTACAATAACAATGTTAGGAATTGCTATTATAAACAACATTGCCTTATTTTATTCTTCATTCATGAACAGTTTAAACAACAACAGATGTTTCTAAATACATGCAATGATTAGTAATTGGCAAATCCTGGTTAAGTTAACTATAATTGGCTTTGTCTTCTTTCTTAAGCTTGGATCATTAAAATCACTATGTCTTGGTTCCCACGTTTATAACATTTGAATTAATGAATGGATCTTCTTGAAACTTGGTCTGCATATTAAAGAATTAGAGACAATCGAATTTTTGTTCTTGAAAAGCATTTCTGTGACTCTCTGCATGTGAAGGTGGCAAAACTCCAAAGAAAGGCCTGAGGAGCAAAACAATTCACTCTTCCTGATGACAAAACTAATGATTTTCTGTGATGTCTAACAATTAATCCATTTTATAATTAATTTTAATTATAGATTATCTAAATTACCTTTAACCAAAGTAAACTTTTTAGAATTAATTAATTTTTAAATTATTCATGATGTGTATTTCCATATAATAATAGTGAAAATAGACCATATACACAAGGAAACCAACAAAAAAACATTTAAATAACGTGTTTTGGGATTATATAATCTCCCATCATCAGATTACAACATAAAATAAAACTTCACAACTTACCCATCCCGAGTAAAATATTGACATCAAAAGAACAAAAGAATTTGAAAAGTAATAAGTTTAACATTATTAATGATGTAACTTTAGCATTGTTAAACTTATTACTTTTCAAATTCTTTTGTTCTTTTGATGTCAATATTTTACTCGGGATGGGTAAGTTCTGAAGTTTTATTTTATGTTGTAATCTGATGATGGGAGATTATATAATCCCAAAACATGTTATTTAAATGTTTTTTTGTTGGTTTCCTTGTGTATGGTCTATTTTTACTATAATTAATTTTTAATAAATAGAAAAAAGAAACTGAATCAGATTGTAATCAGCTTTTTACAAACAAAGGCCTTGTTTTCGCAGTTGCAAAAAATAAGGGAAAATTAATTAAAAAACAGCATTTTAAGGAAACTAGGCTTAAAGTTAAATAATAAGTTTAACAAGCTATAAATTTTTATCAGAAAACATGAGCAGCACAAGAATAAATAAATTTATAATTTCTTTGGTTTGTGCAAAATAGCACAACATTAATTTTTGTGTTTTTTCGTTTCAGGGTCACTTCATTTATGCTCTCTTGCCTTTCTGGGTTCTTTATTGGGGAAGGCAGATCAAGCTGATGAGTCCCATGCAGGACAAAATGGCCGTTCCTGATTCCTTCCCGATAATTGAATTTGAAAGGCAATTTTATTTATTCTTGTGCTGCCCTTGTTTTCTGATTTTGTTTTTGGCTTATTTTATAAATTCCTTGTTTATTGGTTTATTAATTCACCCCAAAGGAAATTGATACTTTATGAAACATTCTGAGTTTCTGCTGAATGGACTGATAGTTCAAGAAACCTCATTCATCACAAACTCACTCCAATGGTGGTACGAGGAGAGGAAAAGCTCCAACATCTGCAGATGAAATGATACTGAAGAAACTAAAAATGAAAACTCCGTGGAGAATGAAGTTAACTACATTTAATATTCATCCAATATTTCCATATTAATATTATGTAACTTTAGGTTTATGTATCCTTTAGAAAACACTTCTACACCAAAATGAAGCCTGCACGGATAATATGGACAAATTATATTTTTGTATATTTTTAAGTATCTTGATGTAATTTCATTTGTTCATATTTGATTAAAAAGGAAAATATGTGTCGTTCATATTTTCTGAAGTTTCACAAAACATGTAGGCCTAGTAGTTGTCTAAGTATTTTAAAACATTTTTCTTTCATAGACGTATGAAACAGAGTAGGCCTACAATCACATTTATCAGTAATTCTTTAGATTTAACAACAGTCGTGTTCAGATCAGAGACGGAAATCGATGTACATAGGAAAATCTTTTAGTGGACCTTTTATAGTTTTTTTAAAAAGGAGATCATGAATAATAAAATTACTTTCTTGTTATTATTCAAATCTCTTCATTTCTTTGATTGAATATTGTGTGATTTGTAGTGGTGCAAGAATGACAGAGGCCAAACTGCACCACATACAAGGTATGAAATTGAGAACAAGTCATTGAAAGAAGAGAAGAAACAAAGAAACATCTAAGTCCACATGGGGATTCGAACCCAGGTTCGGGCATATCAACCACACGGCACACTGTCTCCTTGATCACTCAGCTATGCCTGAGCAGCCATTATTTGTTACTACAGTCAGTAAAAATATCTGATTGCAAATTTAGCTTTCTTCTTCTAGTTGTGGCACAGATTAAGCTCAAACCTAAATCAATCTTCAGAAAAGAAATGAATTTTAAAACATTTATTGAACTTGAGGTGTAAAATACACACGTTTCTATTGAAATGAGGTCATTTGTGTACAATAGCTGTGATTTTGAATGTATTTTACTGATTTCCTGATAGCTCATCAGATGAAAATATTTATTTTTTATTCCTAAAAAAAATATTATTTTTTTTTTAAATTAAAAAATTTATTTTTTATTCCTAAAAAATAAAACAAAAACAAAGAATCAACTGCATCTGAGATCGGCTGAAAGTAGAACTCTGTAATCCATGGAAATGGTAGCAAAGTATAGTTTATAATTTGGAGGGCATAAAACTTGTTGCCTTTGAGAAATCTTCTGAATGCTGACAGTAAGTTTGATGTTTTTGAAAAAAGTATCTGACTTACATATACTGAAGGTATAGTTGAACCATTTGAGGAAGGCAGTCCCCTCAGGCGTTGGGACTGAGAACTTTAAAAAATAGGGGAGAAAGGGTGTAAGGTAAATGGGGGTGGGGAGGAAAGATTAGAACAGTGTTTGCAGAGCTTGACCTTATTATTATCGGCTTTAAGTAACTATATTTCCGAAGAGCTGAATTCTCAAAATACTAAAAAAAGGCCTTTTTTTAATTCCGTAACAATATCCTGATACCCTTTCACCCCTATTTTTTCAAGTTCTCAGTCCAAACGCCTGAGGGGACTGCCTTCCTCAAATGGATTAACTATAATTAAATCCGTGTGAAGAAAATAATTTTAAAATAAAAGCACAAAATCAATAGGTTACATATAAAATATGGCAACTATGATAGATATATAATGTTATGCATCTAACTTGTGTATCTTACCAAGTACATAAATCATTAATTTTTATTTTCCTCAGATCTTTATTCTTAATACAGCAAGTAATCTTCAGAAACTAAAAGAAAGAAAAATAAAAAAAATAAAAATTGTGGAAATCAAATCCTTGAGCAGCTTAAACAAAAGGCATTTGACCACAAAGCAAGAAAGAAATTAATAAATAAATAAAATAAAAAAAAACATCTAATGGGTAAATTGAAAAGGAAATAAACCATCAAAAGGGACCAAGGGACAGCTGTTTTGAGCTTATTAGGCTCTCTTCAGCCAAGGCTATCCAGCAAGCAAGCATCCTGCAAAATTGATTCCCACAATTTGTTGTTGTCGTTATATTTCTTTACTTTAGTTTCTGAGGAGTTGCTTGGGATCTTAAGAACATCTTACATTTCCCCTCGTATGCCTTTTGAGTTTTTGCTTGCTGAGTAGCTCTGACTGAAGAGAGCCTAATAAGCTTGAAACAGCTGTCCCAGGGTCTCAGCTTCATTCAAAAGCTTCCCCTTATCATAAGATGTGTATTAAAAATCTAAAATTTTAAATCTAAGTTGTACAGAATATGAGGTGATACGGATATATAATTACATAAGGAATTTTTTAATATTAACATTCTAAATCACAGATTATGATTTATAGATACCATAAGCCAACTCCTATAAATTCATTTTATCTTTTAATTATGATGCTAAATATTCAACTAAGTCTTCAACACTCTCACTTTGACCGTTCTACGGCCTAATACTATGACAAAATTTAAAATATAGAAATTTACAGCCAAAAAAGCTGTTTCAGTAAATGAAAATGACTTCAAAGATAAAAACTGCAAAATATATTTATTTTCATTGTTTATGTTTTTAATGTAAATTTTAATACAGTGCAATTTGGATAATTCGAACGTCTTTAATTCAAAATCGTGGTTAATTCGAAGATTTCTCTTAGTCCCCTGAATTTCTTATTAAATCAATGTTAAAAAATCGTGGATAATTCGAAGTTCAACTTCCTTAATTCGAAGTTTTTTATAAAAAATTTCGAATCATAATGACTTTTTGGCATTTCATCGTTAAGAAATTCGACACGTGACAACTGAAATCACCTTCCCGCCACCGTTCGACAAGTGACGCTTCAGACGCCATTTGAGGTTCCTGTTGTCAGTGTCACCATATCTTTCAGTAAACCACGCATGTACAAGAATTTAACGTTCGCTGAAAAGGTCGCCATCATTCGCGAGGTGGAAAAGGGTGTGAAGAAGAAATGCCAAATCGCCAACGAGTACGGGATAGCGCCGAATTTTGTCGGTACATTGAAGGACAAACCAATGTAAGTGAAGCTGTTTTCCGTTCACTAAACATGCTTGATGATTTTGCTAACCTTAAGCAACTGAATTCTACAAAACAATAAGACATTGCACAATTTTTTGAAAAACTATAATTTTCTGTATTAAATGTAATATGTAGTGTAGCTTACGTACTATAATTCTTATTTTGTTTACATACATATAGTGTTTAAGTCTTTCATAACATTATCTTTCTGAATAAATATTTACTTATTGACAGAATAATCTTTTCAAGCATTCAGTGGACCTGAAATTAAAGTTAAAAGATGTAACTTGTTTAATTCGAAAACTTGAATAATTCGAAGTTTTGTAGTGGTCCCTTCAGCTTCGAATTATCCAAGTTGCACTGTAGTTTTCTTCAAAATTAAGATGAAAACAGTTATTAAAAAGAAGAACAAGGAGGCTTAACGTGCATGTATTAAAAGTGAAAATAAATAAAACGCACTTACTTAAAAAAATGTTGAGAGAATTATAAACATGGTAATAAACTGACAGTTTCGGAATACTTTAGACTGATAGGACAAGGAAAAAGGACAAGGAGACCAGTATCTACAGAGCAGATTTTTGGTCTCCCAGACAAACAACAAACCACAAACAAAGAAAAAAAAGAGGGGAAAAAAAACCGACAGGAAGGAAAATTTAAAAAAAAAAGGATATCACACTCCGCACAACTCACAAGGAGGAGTATGAAACGGTCGGCAGGGACCCACCCCGAACAACTCCAAGGACCGCCAAAGGCCCTATCCAAGGAGCCGGGTACAGTTCGGGTCCCACCCTCCCCATTGACCCCCCCCCAAATGGGCCGTGCGGAATTTGGAGAAAACAAAAAAAAGCATCAAAAATTCCTCCCGATAATCCTTATAAACACCAAAGACAAAAAAAAATTCCTTCATAATTACAAACTCAAACAAACAATTCAAATGTCCCCAGTTTAAAACAGAACAGAAGGAGAAGGCTTCGCGCTCGGCGGCCACTACCGAGCGACTGAAAAAAAAAATCATTAGTGTTAGCCAGATCCCCAAATGTAAAATTCTGTATCTGTATAAAAATAAAGACAAAGAAACAAGACATACAACAAATTAAACACTTGTCATTACTCCATAAGTTAAAAAGTATACAAATACCCAAATGTTAAAATATATCCAAAATTATTTAAAAATACGAAATTAAAAAATAAGATGTTAAAGTTAAGATTAAAGATATTTACAATGTAAAAAAAAGAAGACAAAAAAAATTCCCAGTGCAAAAAAGAACCAAATAAGTTAAACGGGGCAATTCAAACGATGAACAAAATTTAAAAATAACTGATAACAGTCCCTTATCCTGTCGCAAGGACAGGGGAATGGGATACCCCTCTTAGCAAACAACATTTTAAAGTGGTTTCTAAGTCTCGAACGACCAGGATCCGGACAACGCCATAAGACGTGGTCCGGATCTTCGTCCTCAGAGAGAAAACAAAGTCTGCACTGGGATGTGTCTCCCAGGTTAAATCTAAAAAGGTAAGAGTTAAAAGCCCCGTGCCCAGTTAAAAATTGGTTAACGATGAAGTCCGAAAAGAGTGCTCCGTCATTAACTCTGTTGATAAATCTAAAAAGTGGCCTACCCTTACAAGAATTGTTCCACTGTCCCTGCCAAATGGAAATTTGATCTTGATATCTAATACGGTGAGAGAAAGACCGCGGCAAAGGACAGGGAAAGGAGATATCTTCCAACGAGGAGGCTCGCTTGGCCTCTCTGTCAGCCTCTTCATTACCACATAGTTTCGGAATACTGTGCATATTCCTTCATCAGGGACGGCACAAGCATATAAGATATCACAACAACATTTAAAGACATCATGAGATGGGAAATTTATTTTCACTTTCTCTTTATTAAAAAGAAGATTTTTGTCCTATCTGCAAATGATTTTATTATCAACTATCAAATATAAAGTAAATGTAATCTAATACTGCGCTAACTTGTGAAAGAAGCTTCTATGGCAAAAATGGTGTTGAGTTTCAAAATCAGCGTAAACAACTGAGTAAGTAAGCCAAGTTTCATTAAAATGGATGTAGTGGTAACAAAATTATTTGGTTTTGAATGTATGTTTTGTTAGAATTTCAGTTGTCGAGGTCAGTTCCCAAGAATAAAATTTCATGGAAACAACATGGAATGACACAGTGAACTAATATTTTCATCCAATTTGAGTACCATTGATTCAATGGTATCATTGAGAACCTTGGATCTATCTTAATAGCTTAATTATATCGAGTTACAGACAGACAGAAGAACTTAGCCAATTATATAAGTTGATTACCAGTGCTTCCATAAAAAAAAGGAACGAGTTCCGCTTCTAGTTCCTTAATCAAAATTTAAATTAATTCCCTTTCCAGTTCCTACTCCCACAAAAAAAGAACCATGAAGGCAGATTTTAGTCTATTTTGGCAACCTCCTCCCCCTTTAAGAAAATGGAAAACATAATTTGTCTTTCACATGTTCTCACAAAGATACCAGTAGTAAAGGCACTAGACTAGAGCAGCCAGATTTAATTCAAGGCGGTCAGTGAATTTTTCTCAGAGTGTTTCTCCACCCTACAAGTCCTAACATTCACACAGGCTTCTCTAAAATGGGGATCAGGTTTCTTTCCTAAGGTTAAAGACAGAACGTCAGACTAACTAACCACACAACACCAACTTCATTCCGAGGCAAAACTGCTGGCACCTGTAACTCCTTAAACATGGCCTGCAAAATGTCCTTAAAATTGTTCACAAAAGAGGTTAAAAAAATAACGTTCTCTTAGGGATTCTCTCAATGAGACAGGTTCAATACTTGCATTCTCAGAACTACAAAATACACAAAGTTATCATGAAACTTGTAAAAGCCCATTCGTATTCACACCGAAAATGGACTTAGGGCCAAAATAGTTCCTTCCAGACAAATTGAATGAGTTCACTTAAATGTTCCTAGAAAAGGAATATATTCATTCTTAGCTCCATTCTATTAAAAAAAATTCAAGCAATACAATTTTTTTTTTTCAGTTTCCACATTGCGTATTATCTTTCAAATCCACTGTCCGTGCAAGCCTATTTGCAATTTTTAACAGAAAATTTGAACTGAAGCACATAGACGTTACACTTTGAGGAATCATTTTACCAAACAATATTATTATTTGTAATATGAATAAAATTATTTTAGTGTATCGCTGTGGTGTGTATGAATGAAACAAAATAATTTGGCATGAATACATTGAAGTTTATGCTCTCCATAGAATTAATAGGGAAAGAATGGGAATCAAAAAAGCTATATATTAAAAAAATCTATAAGATATGATTCTTTTTTTAATTCATTTGAAGTATAACCTTCAATAAGATTATAGCAATATAAAGTTTTTGTGTTTTTTTGTTTTTTTTTATATATATCTTTACTTTATGGTCTACTTTATTAATCTGTAAATTAAATCATATATACTAGGCCAATCCGTGAAATATTCACAGAAGTAAAACACATACCACATTTTTGAAAACAGAGAAAAAACAAAAAAGGAAGTAACAAAATAAATAAAATGAAATTAAAAAAAAAAAGTTACATGGAATTCGAACTCCAGACCCTTCACTTTGCAGACCAATAACATACCGTTATGCTACAGTAACAATTGCCTTCTCATGATAGCAGTGAGCTAATAAGACTCTCTCCACGTTGATGACAAACAAACATCCGGACAACCGTTTTTTGCCTATTAATAGTATGATTTGCAAGTTAGGACAACATCTTCAGGCAGGAGTCTTTACAGGATTTTATTTTGGTTGGAGATGGTCAAGTTAGAGTGCCAAAAATATAATATTCAAAATTTCAAGCAGGCCAAGGTCTCCTCAACTGATCATCCAACCTAACAAAGTGAACACGTATTGAGATTTCACCACATCACAAGGACAAAACTGATGATTATGTCCTACTTGATCCAACATAGATTCCCGGTAGCAGAAATTGTGCAGCACGGCAGCGAGCGCTGCAGATTTATCTTGAAGCTTGCAGATTAATTTACCAGCTTACAAACACTCAAAAAAAAAAAAAAAAAAAAAAATCATACAGACAACGGAAAAAATGCAACCAGGGGAAAAAAAAATCTCCCATTTCAGATGATTGTATTTTCTTTTCTTTTCGAATCATTGAGCATTCTATTTTCTCTACGAGATGGTGCCTTCCCGGGAACTTCCAGAATGTTGGTTAGTTCACGGGCAGACACTAGATGCTTGTCAACTGTGTTGCAAAATTGTTGCACTTATGTTTCACTGGCACATGCATGCACTAATCTCAGCGGTGAAATGGCTTTGCAGACCAAAAAAGTATCTTGTTTTTATTGTAATGAATCTATGTTGCTGAAAAATTTAAAAACACATTGTCAGCGGTTTCATCATGGTTAAAAAGTAAAATATAAATCAATCTCAAATAAAAATGTAATCGATTTATTTCAAAATGCGACAAATTCTGATTCGGATGCAGAGCAAGTAGAGGTTTCTGACATTAATAAAGCCTGGACAAAAGGTGTGTGATAAACAAAAGATTCCTGATGAACAGCTGGTTCTGAATGATAAAACTACCCAAAAAATTTTGTCGAAGAGAGACTCTGAAGAAACTGAATTTGAAAATCCAAGAAAAAAAGCAAAAATAATAAACGTCTGATAATAACATAAAGAACGGATTTTAAAGAGTATGAAAAGAGAGTTATTTAGTTTATTTGCAGATGAATTTTGTGAGTTGCAGATAAATTTTGGCTTCTGAAACTGGTGCTGCAGATTGATACAGAAAATTCTGCTACCGGGCATAGATTGCAGTTGTACACAGTGCAAGGGTATCTTGACTACAAAACACTATCATCCAATAATCAAGCTAAAAAGAGCAATTTTTGTTTTCAGTTCCCGAAGTGCTTATCATCTTTCCAATCAACAATCTGTGCAAGTTTATTTACTATTTTAACAGAAAATTTAAACTGAAGCTAGTAAACATTAATAGTTAAGTAGATGAAACATAAAATGGTTAAAATAAAAACAAAGGAGCTTTGCTTACACACAAACATATATAAAAAATTAGATGTGGCATAGAAAGAAAAAAAGCAGTCAAGTAATTATTTATATGACATGCAATGAAATGCCTGTTCATTGCCGTAATTTACAATGATACACTGATGTTTTTGAAATAGTTATTGCTGATGAGAATTAATAATTGGTTAACTGTTTATATTTAGTAAAGGGAATTTTAACGAAGCTTCCCAATCATTTTAGATCAGAAATCAGAGGCCGATATCCTATCAATTGCATTGTTGCTATGACATTGGCCTCCCGCCTCCGAGTACTGGCTTTGGTTCTCATGTGGGTTGCAGAATGGTGGACGATCTGCATTGGGCAGGTTTTCTCGGAGTTCTCCCGTTTCCCCTACACTTCTCCTATTTTTTCTCTCCATCTGTCGTTACTTCTGTGGGTTAGTACAATAGACGTCATTGGCTTCCATGACATCCACATTCACTATAAACATCCTATCAGTTTTTCTGAATTCGAAGACCTAGCAATTAACTGACAGAAGCCTTCACGACATCATCTCGTGGATTCTTCTTAAGCATTATGCTTGTCTTAATAATAATTCATCGTGTGTAGACTGTATATTAGAAAGGACCATAACACACAAGTCTTTATAAACAAAATTGTATTTCCTTTACATGACATGTTAAAGCATAAATTAACCATAATTACATCATGGCTATATAAAATGTTCAAAGAATATTCTTAATAATACTATTCAAACCTTGATGTTATTATTAAGAATATTCTTTGTACATTTTACATAGCCATTATGTAGTTATGGTTAATTTATGCTTTCAGTTCATTATGTATACATATGAGGACGAGAAATTCTCGAAACATGTCATGTAAAGGAAATATAATTTTGTTTATATTTGTGTGTCATGGTCCTTTCTAGTAATAATAATAATAATAATAATAAAATTATGCTTGTCTGGGTTATAACCATTTAACAATATCTGAAAGTCAAAGGTATAATATAGTTTTTAATTTGAGATAATCTTTATAATTTCTTTAAATTACACAATATAAAAATCCAAATTTAATGAAAAAAATTAGACACAAATTAGAAAAATAATTTTCACTTTTATTTCTTTATATATAAAGAATTCATTAATAAATGTCAATTAATATCTTCTTTTCAGTATTAATTATATATAGTAATTAAAAATATTAATAATTTCCAAATTACAAGCACTAT
>JAFIDM010008419.1:11399688-11413054 GCA_023159025.1 Thereuonema tuberculata | reverse complement strand
ACCACTGTTTATGGGATGAGCGATTTATATTCTAAGCCCATTTTCGTGCGGTTCTCAGCGTGCGAGGTCACGCACTTCCGTTGCCAGTCCATACTAAATACCTGGTAAATCAATTTTTTTTTTCAATACATCAAAAGTTAGCATCCATGAGAGTCACACTAATTTTCAATCAATGCTATATTCAAACTAATCTAATTCCTAAACCACTGATGGTAAGAATTTCTTACTATGGTCATTTTAGAATAAGCAAGCACATTACTCAAATACAGAGGGAATAACTTAAGATTAATTGAAGGCCACTCAAAAAAGAAACAAGGTGAGGGGTAACCGCACAGGAGCCCGAAAGCTCCAAGTTTTAAGTTTGGCTTCAAGCTTTTTAACAAAATGTGTGGGTTTTTTTTAATAACAAATAGAAATTTTTTTTTGTATAGAACCTAATTTGAGTTTAGGAGAAATTTATTCCAAAACACAATTTTAAGTCAAAAGTGAGTTGAACTTACTTGCAAAATCCAGAACTGTAGTTGCCAGCTAATGTCAATATTGGGTTCTTGGAGATACAGTTGTTTCGAGCAACTCTGGTCTGATTATAGCATTTCTCCCCTCCATTTTCATTGAAACCTAAACGATATTACATTATATGAAATGGCAGAAAAATCGCTGTTATAATTTTCTGAATATTAGGACTTTTCTAAAATAAACAACAATGGATGAGACCAAATTATTTACAAGTGACATCCTGGAACAGCTCGTTGGCGATCATGAGCCAGGAGAAGTCACAGTAAATAAGGTCTCTGTACTGAGGCTAGTATGAACTATACATCGGAAGCGCAGTGGTGCCTCAAAGGAAAAAAATACCCAATGAAAAAAACAGCTGTTCCAAGATGTCACTTGTGAATAATTTGGTCTCATCCATTGTTGTTGTTTTTTTTTTAACATTTCAAATGCGCAGTTTGAGGCCGCTCTCGCTGGCACATGGATTTTCTAATTGGAACTGATTTTTTAATTGGTGAGTTTTTCATTGTGTAGTTTTTTCCTTTGAGGCACCACTGCGCTTCCAATGTATTGTTCATACTAGCCTCAGTACGGAGACCTTGTTATTTACTGTGACTTCTCCTGGCTGATGATCGCCAACGAGCGTGAAACAGCTGTTCCAGGATGTCACTGGTGAATAATTTGGTCTCATCCATTATTGTTTTTTTAACATTTCAAAAGCGCAGTTTGAAGCAGGGCTTTGGATCAGACAAAATTTGTAATTGCTCCGCTCCAGCTCCGCTCCGACATGAAAGTACTTGCTCCATGCCCCGCTCCATGCTTCGCTCCGTGCTCCAAATACATTTTTTAATTCGTATTACCAAAGGTTGAAGTATTAAAAACAAGTAGTTTTTTAACTAAACTTTATTAATCATCATAATTAATTCATAATTAAATAAATCCAGCTTGTACAGCTCTTTTTCAAAATCATCATCTTCTAAAGAATTGTCTGCTGAAATCGAACTATTTGTTTTTTCTTTCTGTGATTGTTGAAAACTTATTACTCGATGTGGCTGCTCGGATTCAATTGTTGAGGATTCCAACCTTTCGCCCTCTTGCCTTATATCAAAACGTTTAAAAATCTTTAGTTTTTTGAGTCATCGGGCGTTATCAAAAGTCCTTTTTTTTGCTTTTGTCGTTTGCGACGAACCCAGTAAAATTCTGTACCGGGGATCTACATAGACTCCGGCAAGAAAATGGGTGTTTTGGAAAAGATTTTCTTCACGTTTTCACATGAAGGTCAAAATTCCCATAGCAATTTGGCAGCCATTGTCTTGGAGAAATTTTGCAAGTTTTTGCCACTCCTTCATAAAAACTCCCGGAGTTACGTCAGCTGCTTGAAGGGTTACTGTCGTAAAATTTGGCTTTGCCAGGAGATCTCTTATATTCTTAACTTCTCCCATTCGGCTTTAGTTAATATCCATTCTCATTATTCACAATAATGTTGAAAAACAAGTAGTCGATCAATCATTGCAAACGTTGAACCCCAACGAATCACAGTATTCAAAGGTTGGGTTAGCCATGATTTCTTAGAAGAATACTGCGAATATTTGGGGTTCGTAATTTGATAACGACTTGCAGTATTTTCCCTAAAAATTCCTTGGCGGATTCCTTCTTCAACCCATTCAGATTGCCAACTGAAGAGTGTGAATGCCACACCTCATCATTTGGACTTCTGAATTATCTTCAAGCAGGCTAGGATCCTCAACCCATTTTGCAGGAACTTCCAAGTCGAGTTCTCGGCCATCTTGCTCTTCAGTTTCTTCTTTCAATGAAATAATTTCGGTTTTGTTTATATTATCAGAATTAGAAACGGTTTCATTACAGCTTCTAATGTAATTTATTAGAATTTATTTTTTCTACAGCACACGTCCTAACAAGCAACAAACAAATAACATAAATAAATTCATCTATAAAATTCCTGATAATATTTACGTAAATTTTAAAAATTAAAATGAAGAAAATAAAACAAGAATAAGAGCAAAATATAAAATTTTGAGTATAGAAGAAAAATTTATTTATAATGTAGTCTTGAAAAATATAAGTAAATATAAAAACATCAGAGAAAAATACTCTTCTGAAAACAAAACAAGACTTAGTTGGTTGAAGATTTTCAACATTCCTACTATAAACAATAAGTTTGGCTTTAGAGTAAATGAATATACTTACTCAAAAATATTTAGATAAATAAATTGGAATAATATAATTCTAATAATTTTTGAGAAATCAAAAACCAATTAATATGTAATATAGTCAATAAAAATATCGTAAAAAATTTAAAATCTATATTTAACATTAAACATTCCAGCACCTATAAAACAGGAGTAATTACAAAGTTACTCCTGTTTTATAGGTGCTGGAATGTTTAATGTGTGTCTTTTCAAAAACAAAATTTAATTAATGTAAATAAAGATTTTAGAGAAATCAAAAACCAATTAATATGTGATATAGTCAATAAAAATATCGTAAAAAATTTAAAATCTATATTTACATTAATTAAATTTTGTTTTTGAAAAGACACACATTAAACATTCCAGCACCTATAAAACAGGAGTAATTTTGTAGTTACACCTAATAGGACCGGTAAATATTTAAAAAAAAAACTGGAGCAGTGGAGCAGTCAAAAATTTGTGTGCTCCGGCTCCGCTCCAGCTCAGGGCAAAAACCCATCGCTCCACTGCTCCATGCTCCAGCTCCAGCTCCGGGCTCCGCTCCAAAGCCCTGGTTTGAAGTCTTATGCTTTAAAAAAATTCATTGAGGCCGCTCTCGCTGGCACATTTCCTCACTGGTTTTTTTCATTGGTGAGTTTTTCATTGTGTATTTTTTTCCTTTGAGGCACCACTGCGCTTCCGATGTATTATGACTTTTCTGTTTGTGGAAATAAAAGTTTACAACAGTTTTCAAAAGGATTTGGAGAAGTTACTTGAGATTTACGTATTGAGAGACAAATATTGTTACGAATTCAGATTCAAAGGTAGGGGGGGGGGGGGTACAACTCATCCAATGGACTCCTTCTCAGTACGCCAATACACACAAATCGTTTTCTGCCTTATTTTTGATCATTAATATAATTGGCAAATTGAATCTTTTTTCTGACTGCTTAAAAAAAACTTTCATTTTAAAGCAGAATAAAAAATGAATATGAATACATTTATAAACATATATTTTACATACATATATATAGGTATCATTTACAAGAAAGGCACCATCTTGTAAGTTCTTCTCACCCACTATTGTTGTAAAAATATTTTTCAACATTTCTCTCGTCTTACTTATTTATTGCAACTTTCAAAATCAGAGCTGTACTTCTATTGAAACGCTTATTTAACTCGTTAATGAATAATTTAAAGACAGGCATGTTCACAGTATTCAAGTGTAGCTCCCAAACACACACACATTCAAATTTTCTTTACTAATAAAGATGAGGCACTTACTTTTAAGTTGGCTTCCATCTTTCTTGCACAAATACTCAATCCCCTTCTCATAGGCTGTTTTGTAGGTTTTAAGAAGTTTCTCGATTGTTTTATTAAGGCAGGGTTTTACGGCTTCGCTCAAAGCAGAATAACAACGTG
This sequence comes from Thereuonema tuberculata, assembly GCA_023159025.1. Taxonomy (NCBI): domain Eukaryota; kingdom Metazoa; phylum Arthropoda; class Chilopoda; order Scutigeromorpha; family Scutigeridae; genus Thereuonema; species Thereuonema tuberculata. Next base: position 11,408,951 of record JAFIDM010008419.1, on the reverse strand, counting down.
TCTGGTTCTTTTTAGCGAAACCATTCGATCTATGAAATATATATAGAATTATATAAATTTATAATCATTTAAGTTATCTTATGACAATTCAAAATTAAATCCTTTATATTAGGAAGTTTTGAGTTTGATCTGATGACTGTCATCTATTTATTTTTTTAAATTTTTTATATTTTTATTTAAAAAAATTTTTTTTATTAAAACGATATATAAAAAAGTAAAAAAAATATATAATATAAAAGAAATTACAAAAAAAAGATATAAAATTAAAAACTTAAAAAAGAATAAACGATAAAAAAGAGCAAACCTCTTCATATTGCGTTATTGCTTACAAAAAATTTTAGTATCTAAATTTCTCGCTAGATGCCGCTGATGACGTGAGGATTGTTATTCTTACAGAAACAGCTTTCTGAATTTTGTATTGTTTTTTTCAAATTTCAGAATGCTGTCCGGCTAGAATTATATAAATATACAGTATATAAATCAAAATCAGTTTATGAAGTATTTAAGATTAGTCCAACATTATTAAAAGACCATAAAATTGCTACCATTAAAAACAGCTTATATTACAAAATCTGTAATAATAGATCTTGTGATACCTCAAGACACCAATATTGGTCCTACTTCTTACTTAATTTTACAAGTAACTAATATATCAGTTTTTACATAAATACACTATCTTTAAATGATATAATATTCATTTTTTTTTTCATAAAATCCTCCTGCCTCAAGATTTACAAGTGTTTTACAATTTTTAATTGTCATCAATTTTCAGATTTGAAAATTCATTAATTTAACTATTTTGAAAACAATATTGAACATGCACGGATAAATCATTAAACAAAAATTCAATTCGTGCAAAGGAAATAAACTTTCGCACCCTGAGTCATCATCAACGGGAATCAGGAGCAACTGTTTCATCCTTTTTAGGAATCATCAGCCGGATTTACCATTGATGACGGCTCATGTTGCGAAAACGTATTTCCTAAGCACTAATTGAATTTTTGTTTGTTATTATTATTTTGACTTAAATTTGGTGTAATTAACTTATTACAAAAGCTAAGTTTTGAGAAATAGTATTATGGGCTTAGAGTTATTTCGGTTTGTGAATGCTTGAATGGTTTGTAAGGGTTTAAGCTTCAGAATCTGACTGTTTGTTTGTGAGAGTGAAGTCCAAGGAATCCTAATACTTACGAGCACTGGTCCTTCAGGTTCTTGGGGTTATGAAAGAGAACATCCAACACGTGATCTGAGCAGTTTGTGTGATTGGCCACTGCTTTGTTTATTATTGCCGGACAGTTGGAAGTACCTACAAAAGAAAATAGAATTTGCACTTAGCAACAAATGAAATTATAAGATTATGTTTTATAAAATGGCTTTAACTGAAGAGAGGTCTGTAAATTGGACATAAAATTAAGAAAATCGCTTTGAGGATGTGACACTCCCTGCTTTTATGTTCTTTTCATTTTGAACCCTGATAAGTCGAAATGGTTTAGGTCATAGATAAGGAAATTCCAAATCACGGCCATTTGAATGTTATTACTGACAACAATCAAAAATGGTAGAACAACTGTAAATGTATTTTTTTATCTTAGTTCAATAAAAGTAATATGATCGACTTTGGCGTTTCTTCATTTATTTCCAAAGCTAGTTATGATTAACTAGCTATACCCGGCATTCGTTGCAATGCCACTCAAAGAAAGAAAGTGTTTGTGTTTTAATTCTGTTTATTGAAGTGCTTTTGAATATGCAATATTTTTTGTTTTTCCGTCTGGTGCATACACCAATAAATCAGAAGGTTTTCATACCAGCTGTCCATGTGTGAAGCATGGATTTTCCAAATTTAGTCCACATACTTGTAGTGATTGTCCCTGTGCTTTGTTGATGATCATTGCAAATGCGAGTCGCACCGGAAACTGCAAACGTTGAAACCGGAAATACCCATTTGTTGAAACGACTGGCGCACCAGATATTGTAAAATGGTTCTACTACTTCAGAAACCTTCGGGGGCGAGCGCACAACACCTCACCAAAGTTTCATCGCAATCTGATGAATGGTATAGGAATGCATACGGGACAAACAAACAAAGAAACATTCATTTTTATATATTAAGATTGTTTACTAGGATTTTCTAGGTGGCCGTTCTAATATCCACTACTTTTCTTTAATCTGCAGAGAAAAATAAAATCCGGATATATTATGAAGTTCCCAATTGATTTTTGATATAAAATGGAACCTTAAGGATTTACAGATCTAAAGCATCATCACATTAAATAGTGTGAAAACCGTCTTCACAGTAACTGAACTTTTTATCCTCTCACTGTGAAATTCACACAGTATTGATTTGCAACTTTAGATGTAATATTGGTTGTTCATTTATATACAATATAAGTATTCTATATGTAATTTAGTCAAATATTTAGGTTTTCAAGGGTGTCGAAACTTTCAATGTTTTGAGAAAACAAGGTACAGTGAGAAAACTTTCGAATTCCCCTAAAAAAGTTGATGAAAAGGAAACAAAAATTAGTTGTTCTTTGACAAAACAACAATTGAGAACTTTAGACAAAGAAATCCTTTAGAGGCAACGAATAATTGAGGAGAATGAAACAGTAAGTAGTTCAAAATTCAACGGATGGTGAAGAAGAGAAGAATGTAAAAGAATAAAGAAATGACACCGAAAATAACAATATCTGAGCTTTCATCGGTGGAGTCGGGAACAGCCGTTTCCTCTCTTTGTGGACTCATCAGCCAGACTCACTTCTCGACAAAACGACCGACAGTGGCCTCCCTCCAAAAGAAAACACATTAAAAAAAAAAAAAAGCAAAGTTTCAAATCCTGGCCTGCGGATCCGACAAGAGCTAAGAATTTGAATATAAAAAACCAAGGCTGAACCCAACCTGGTTAATGAACAAAAGATTTAACAAATTAATATAAAAGAATAAAGAAATGACAGAAAATAAAAGTATCTGAGCTTTCATTGGTGAGAGTATGAAGAGAAGAATGCTAGAATGTATTATAGGGAATAGATTCTAGATTTTTCTTTTTCTTCTCAGATATAGTGAATTTTTACTGGAATTCAATGCCGAATACTTTGGTGATGTTTGGTCATTAACTGCTCATCGAATGGTCTAATATACAGAGTGATTCAAAATTCCCCCTGTACAAACTTTAAAGGTAGGTCAGGAATACAAAGACTTTATTTGTTGTACCTTCTAGCACATTCGGGTGGCGTTTGCGGACATACGTTCCACTATGAATATGGTTGAATATGATTATATTCATAGTTGAACGTATGTCCGCAAACGCCAACCGAATTAGCTTGAAGGTATAACAAGTAAATTAGACAACATGTTTGTTAGCCCAATGTTTACAATATGACACTAAGCAGAGCAATTTCTTAACCTCAAAGGAAGAAATCTATGAAGGACACTTCCCAATTAATGTGCTGCCAAAAAGCGCCTTAAAGCACATTCGGGTGGCGTTTGCGGACATACGTTCCACTTTAAATACGGTTTGTTTTTGTATTCCTGACCTACCTTTGAAGTTTGTATAGGGAATTTTGAATCACCCTATATATTGAAATCAGTAGAAATTTTTCTTTTTAATAATTTAACGATTTATTGAATTTTTAGGGTTTGTAGAGCAATTATTTTTTGTTTCACCTTAATTATATGGACAAACGCTACACTAAATCTACAATGGCTAGACATTTGTTATTTCATTCATGAGAAACAACGACACAATAGTTTGCTAATTTTAATCTTCTGATAAGGATCAGAAGACTTATATTCCCGTTTTGTCTGTCTGTGGACAAGTATCATTAAAATATCATTAACAACAATCGCAACAATTGCGTCGTTTGCATGCGCAACAATCAATGTATAATACAGCTCTACAACAATCACAATAATCGCAACAATTCCGCCTTTTGCATTCGCAACAATCACATTTATAATATTAAGGAAATTAAAGCAATATCGATGGTATTGCCTTATACTATCAGAAGACGTTGCGCAGCATTGTGATTGGTTTACTAATCGCTATCCCTAGCTTGTTTGAATATCCAGTGTATATGAATTATTTTTAAAATAAAGATTAAAATTTTATTAGTTCATAAACCATTTATTAGCAAAGCTAAGAACAGTTACATTGCTATGGGTCAAATTTGTACCAAAATTAATAGAAAGCTCAAATTTGATAGCCTGAATTTATGAACCTTATTTTCAGGTTTCTAGGGTAAAAAGTTTTTGAGTTATCACTACCTTATTGTTTAGACGCATATTGTTTGACGGTTTTTTGTATCTACCTACATTATCTATTGGTCCAGAACGAATCAATATTAATAGAGATCATGCTTTGATTACTCGAAACTTAACATCAAGTTTACAGTTCAGTTCATGAAAGAAGAGCTTTTGATGACGTAATTTTCGTATAGATTGATGTTTCCAGGACGTTACAGCGCCATCTATTGCTAAAATCCTAACTGAATCTTATAAATTTTACGAAAACATTCTGGTTTTTGTATTTTCTACATTTACGAATATATAATAATAATTACAATTGAAATAATTACAAACGTTCCACACTATTCCCCTTGCTTGGCTATGCAAAGTTTGTTCTTTCTTGGTCACGCTTATGCGATCGCAAAACGACGCCATCTTGGACTGACTGCTCGGAGTTCAAGTTGATCAAGTCATCACGTTTGCTCCAGACAAAATCGTAATGCCCATATATGGCAAATCCTTCTTTTTTGAAAACTACTATAGGATTAGTTAAGTTAAAGGATGCCACGACAGGCCTATGCAGGCCCAAGGGCTCGCAGGAGGTAAGGCTCCCGGCGTTACTTGACCAACGGGACTAGGTTGAGGTCGGGAGGTCAGCCCGACGCCCGCCCGCCTTTAACTCCCGGGAAAGAAACCCGGTACCCATTCTACAGAGGGCTGGGTAGGCCCTAGGACCCGTTTGGAGGAGAAAGGAGCGTGGAAAAATTCCCGCTCTCCGGCCGAGGCCGGGAATCGAACCCGCGACCTCCAACCCACAGCCAAGCGCCTTACCCACTCGGCTACCGGGCCCATACTACTATAGGATACTTGAATCAATAGTCACAGATAGTCAGGCATTAACAATTACTCAAATTAAAATTTCATCATGAAGCAGGTTTTTTTCCCCAATTTTTTTGCACTGTATTGGATAAAGGCATCTTGCAAATCAATCACATAATTCCCTTTGAATATCATGCAAATACAAATACATAATGACTTAAAATACGTACAAAAGTGGTTAATATTATTATTATTTACTCAAGATAGGTGGAGAATATTAAATTGACTGTAGATCGCTAAAGGCGGGTAATGGTACTTGCTATCTAGAATCCAACGACGAGAGTTTATTCTCACTCAATTAAGTAGAAGTAGTGTTAATCTATGCTTTTGTTCAACTGTTTTTACAGCTGGATTTATATCGTTATGTTTGTAGCTGATTTACTTAATGAGATAGATGGATGACACTGAATATTCTTTACCAATTTGTTTAGGAATTCATTTCTCTAAGGAAGTTTTACTCACAAGGGAAATGCGTGATCTCCAACGCTGAGAAAACGCACGAAAATGTGCTTAGAATATAAATCGCTCATGCCAAAAACAGTGGTGTGAGTCATTCTCATGCAAAACTGCACGTCTTACAAGAAGAGACATTTGAATGAGCACCTATTGAAGGTCCAAGAGGAGAACTTTGGTAATGCGAAGAGACAAAATATCGATATAATAGGACCAAAAACACACATATTTCAATGTCGTGACTATTGTTACATTTCCCTCTATTTGGTCCTAATATATTGATATTTTGTTTCTTCTTGTTATCAAACTTTCTCTCTTGGACCTTCAATAGGTGATGATTCAAATGTTTCTCATGGTAAAACGTGCAGTTTTGCAAGAGAATGACTCATACCATTATTTTTGGCATGAAGTTGCTTGTCTTTGATGTTCTACAAACGGGTTTAGCTGCATTACGTGTCGTCTTAGAAGAAAGCCTTTCAAAAGATTACATCTTCTACAAAATATAGGCCCTTGAAAAAAATATCCAAGAATATCTGAAAACATCGGAACGATATCAATAAATGTTTCTTAAAGGAAAACAAACGCAAAAATATTTCAAAATAACATTTCCGTGTAATATGAAGTAAAGTTCTATGAAAGCACTTTAAAATACAAGGAATCATTTTCACAATCTGAGTATATAAACGTAACTACAGTTTCCACTACAGAAGATTACAAAAGGATGATGGATTAATCATTTCAGGTATCTCTGTAATATCTGTTGTTGAAACACTGAACTGTTATAAAATATTTGTGAATAAATGTAAAACTAATGCAATGCTATATATTATTGTAATTTCTTACATCTTAGAAGTGCCCTTGTTATTATTGTAAATTCAAATAAGAACTTTATTTTGGGAATTATCAGTTTCACTTATTAAATTATTTATTAAATTCGTATTCTGAAGAACTTCAGTCCTTCTGGACTTCCAGGTCATTTCTTTATACGGCAAACTTTCTATGGTGACAGAAACAATCCCGAAGATATTACAGGATAATTTAATATTTAGAAATGCTCTTAAATATGGAGCAGTCGACAACAGAGTAAAAATAGATATCATTGCATAAGAAGATAGAATAATAATTACAGTATTTACGAATGGATTATTTTCTTATAATAAATAAAAACGATCAACTTCCACAAATTTTCATTACTTTCGATATTTATGTCCTCTAACCGAGAACTTTCATCAGGAAATTACAAATGAAAGAAAGAAACAAAAATATGTTTCCTTCCTTGACACAAATTTGAATAAACAATCATAAACTATCACTTTAATAATAAAAATAACATTTGGACTCTTTAAAAAATTTATGAATTGTAACAAGAATGTAAAAGCAAAATTAGGGCTTAATTGATGTTTGTCAATTGTTTAATTATTTTACAATTGATGTGTATGTTTTCAAAATATATGTTTCTCACTTTTATTACTAAACTATTGTTATTACTAAAGTGATAGTTTATGACTGTTTATTCAAATTTGTGTCAAGGAAGGAAACATATTTTTGTTTCTTTCTTTCATGTATAATTTCCTGATGAAAGTTCTCAGTTAGAGGACAGAAATATCGAAAGTAATGAAGATTTGTGGAAGTTGATCATTTATTGTATTTTTATTTATTATAAGTATGATGTTTTGGTTACTTTCTAATTAGGCTGTCATAAGTCACTCATTATATATAAGAGATAACATATACAACATACTGTCAGACATAAGCAATTAAACCTTTATACATACAGTTTCTAAGTATCAAAAATAATGAAAATACCTGTAATGCAATAATAATAATAAGGTCAACAAACAGACCTGTCTCATTGATATTGCAGTGCCTATCAGCAAGAACACGCAGAAAACTCACGCAGACAAGATCAGTAAATACACCGACCTAGCACACGAGCTCCAGAAGCAGTGGAGGCAGGACCGAGAACGTGTTGTACCCATCGTCTTGTCCACCACTGGTCTGGTGCCTCACACATTGCATCACAGCCTCAGCACACTAGGACTTCATAAAAACACTCATGCAGAACTTAGGAAGGCTGTGGTACTCAACATGACACACATAGTTAGGGAATTTATGGACACAACCACACATCCTTAACCTTCCTTGCACACGTCTTTACACTTGGCAATATGTGCTTTAGTCCTTGACCCGCCATATTGTCTTAGATGGGGAAACCTAAGAATAGAAACTTTTATATGATAATAATAATAACAAAGCGAGAGAGAGCATGACTGATGCTGTAGTTTCCTGGTAGAAAAGGAAATCAAAATAGCATGAGAACAGTACTGTGGTGTACATTTGAAGATGCAGTACTAAAGTGTACATCGCAGTCAAATTTCACAAACTATTTCTTTTTACTATTTTAGTAACTGTTTTACACTTTTTTCATATTCATTACCGGTATGCAGAATTCAATTTAAATTTTAATAATATTTTGTTTTTTAATTTTGTCTCCATGAGACCTCGGTCTTAACTACGAACGATCGAAGGGATGTATTCTAAAAGACAGAGGATAATCTTTTATTTGCGTTATACTTACAGTTTTATGTAATTAGCGTTTCTTTGTAGTGATTACGGCTCTTTAAGGGAATCGAAAATTTGTGATTTACCGTGGGGCCCAGTTTCTACCAAAGTCAATAGGGACATTCACATTTATCTGACATTAAAATTTCATCTTTATAAGATAACTAGGCATAGGCTCAAGTATCAATCGTGTAGCGCTGAAACTGATAGTTTTGAGGATTGAGGAGAGATGGGGAGGAGACATACATCACAATCGAGTACATATTTGAAGTTAGACCAGCATAAGGAAGCATTGTACGGAATTTCAGAGAAATTAGTCGAGTCGTTTTTCCAGTTGCGAAAGATTTTGGGATCAATTTTGAGGATGGGAGGAGTAGAGACCAAAAGAAATGAACTAAATACCAAATTTTATGAAAATCCACCCAGTCATTTTAGCGTGATGTGCTTAGAAATAGACAAGAAATAAAAATATTAAAATTTCGTGTGTTCAGTCAAGTTTGATTTTTCTCATTTACTGGCTGATGTATTTGGAGTTTGTTAATTGATTTAGTCTTCTGATAAGATCAGCAGACTAATATTCCCGTTTTGTCCTTTAATTTTTTTGTACTTTAATGCAAGTATCATTAAAATCTCATTAAATTATCATTAAGCAGAACAATCACAACAACCCCAAGAATTGCGTCTTATGCGCAACAATCACATTTATAATAATAAGGAAATTAAAGCCATATCAATTATATTTTCTTATCAGAAGACGTTGCAAAACATTGTGATTGGTTTACTACTCGCTTTCCCTACCTTGTTTTATGCTGATTAGTCCGATTTATCGAAAGTTCCTCTTAATTGTCTAGATCAGTGTTTTTCAATCTTTTTGAATACGTGCCCCCTTTTTAAATAAAAAAATTCTGGCGACCCACTAGGACCCCTGGCGACCCCCTCTGGCGAACAATTTTTGATTGAAGGTATTTGTATGCTAGCGAGTATGCCAGCGAGTACGGACGTGATTATAAATTGTCTTTGCATTTTGCTCCGAGCGGACATGAAATGGAGACGTTTAGAACCAAGATTAGAAAAAATATTAAATAATAACCGGCATATTGTAGTGTAGGACCCAGTGGCGTATATAGAATATATTTTCGGGGGGGGGG
>JAFIDM010008419.1:11371958-11399588 GCA_023159025.1 Thereuonema tuberculata | reverse complement strand
CCCCCCCCCTTATATACGCCCCTGGTAGGACCTATAATCCCTTGCTTTTTACATTTATTTGTCTTGCGACCGCGACCCCCCGAGCAAGACTTCGGGACCCCATTGGGCGTCGCGACCCATAGGTTCAAAAACACTGATCTACATTTATCGGCGTAATTTCCTGTTTTTCTAGGAAATATAAATCATACTGATCAGAGATGGATGGCATTCATGTTTGGACTCAGAATAGCCTATTGTGTATTTAATTTCTTTTATTGTACTCCTTTTTTCTTTCTGACGCATTTTATCAAATAATATATACGTTAGATCAAACCACAAAATCCGCTGGACATCGAAAGCAATTTTAATTCAAATGTATGAAATATGTACGTAGTTTAGTCAATTTAAAACTGGCTAAATGGTAAGTTTAGGCTTTTAAGTGCCTGTTGTGTATGATATGAACTGGAACCAAAGGAAAATATGTAAGAAAAATGCAATGCGCATTATCGTTACAGCGCTTCTTCTAAACAATTTACAACTACTGTATTTATCTTAGATAGCTAATGATTTAATGCTATGTTGGGAGCTCCACAATCTAGTAGGAATTCGATCAATTAAACAAAATGTACGTCTTTCGTATTCGCGAATTGGTATTTTAACTTTAGTGTAATATTGGATGTAATAAATTTTGATTAAATACTTAATAACTAGGTAAACCGGGTGATTCGTAAAGTACTGGAAAGTACTGGTGGTTTTCACCGCCCCATGATCTTTTAAACTACTACTCATAAAAATCTGAAACTTTTTATAAAATCGTCAAACATATAAGAGATATATTTTCATGTTCTTATTTATTCATTATTACTGAAATTCATTTTATTTGCGTTCAAACACCCCCAATATATCGTATATTTAAATAACTGTTGTGATGTTGTTTAAACTCTAAAAGTCTGGATCCAATATTCAAATGGTACAGAAACCTAATTAGGAAAATTTAATCTAAACACTTTTGTCATTAATTCCTTTGTTTAATTTTAAAAAAAAAAACTGTATTTTTTTGAAAATGCATTCTGACAAATGACTTTTTTGGAAGACAGTCGAGTAATTTTTTTGGATATATTGGGGTGTTTGAACGCAAAAAAAATGAATTTCAATAAAAATGAATTTCAATAAAAATGAATAAATAAGAACATGAAAATACAACTCTTACATGTTTGACGACTTTATATAAAAAGTTACAGATTTTTATGAGCAGTAGTTTAAAAGATATGGGGCGGTGAAAACCACCAGTACTTTATAAATCATCCGGTATACTCAGCAATCCTTCATATAATGAAACTGAGCATTCTCACATTTTAACTTAGACCATTAAAAACAATCAAATTTTAAAACCAATCCGACCATTTTAGCAAGGATTACGTGGATCATTTTTTGAGGAATGGGAGGAAACGGAGACCAAAACAAGTACGCCTGTGTTTTAAGTTGATCCATAAATAAGCTATGTACCAAGTTTTATAAAAATCCGTCCAATCGTTTTAACGTGATTTCATACAAACAGAGAAGAAAAATGCTCAAAGAGGGTGGAATAGAAAAATTAGCATTCTCAGTTAGAAAGAAAGGTCCTTCAGGTTAAAACAAACAAAGACCCTGAAGAGTAAAACTTTTTAAAAATTTTAATTTGTGGATAGGTTTTCTTATATGTGTTAGCTTTTTCTTTATTTTCAATGAGGAGATTTCATTAAAACTATTTTTTTAATCTTAATAAAACACTTTCACTGTTAAGTAAAAAACAGGAGTAATTAAGTAAAATATTCAGTTTTAGTAAAAAATTTACAAGAGTCGTTTCTTACTTATCTGAACTGGTTTTGAGACAAGAAAATTGTAGTTGTCGTACCAACTTTCGAATAGCCTCATAAAAAGAGAGCCTTACTTGGTATTTTTTTTGCTCTTTAAATTTATATATGTATACATGGTGATTCACGAAGATATGCAGAAACTTCGGGAGCTCATTCTACGTGTAAAAGTAAAGAAAAAAAGTTATATAAACATAGGTTCGGAAATGCTTTGGTATCGAGTTAGGCTAGCGAAAGATTTCGCCCATGATTTAGCACAAAAAATACGCACATGGACTACATCTCAGTTGTGAGCTCTCACAATAAATCAAAACAATGCAATTCACATTATTGTTGAACAGCTGTTATTGTGTTGCCAACTTTTTTGTAGGTTCCACATGGGATAAGCTTGAAACCACTGGAAGATACAGTTCTGCGACATGTTTCATTCGATTATTCAGGTCAACAACCATACGAAACCACTGATTTCGCCCATTAATTTACCTTCCCAGACTTCCAGCAAGTCTTCATTTCACCCAGGGTACTATATTATGGGCGAAATCTTTCGCTAGCCGTAACTCGCTACCGAAGCATTTCCGGACCTATGTTTATATAACTTTTTTTCTTTACTTTTACTTGTAGAATGAGCTCTCGAAGTTTCTGCATATCAATATATATATATAAATATATATATATATATATTAGTTTTACTATCAGAAAACTGCCATGAAATCTACTATGCAAGTTTCATCTAACTAAGATATATAATTTATGGGCTAATGGGATCCTAGCTATTTAATGCCTAGATATAGATAGTTTTCAACCCAAACCTCCTCACTAATGGGTCCATTCGTTACTGAAGTCAATAGGAAGCTCACATTTAGTGTTTGATAATAAAATGCTATTTTTAAACTGTCAGCTCCTACGGAGATTCATCTAGCGGACAGACTGACATTCGCATTTCCACTTTCCTTCTGTCTTCTAAAACTTTCTTTAAGGATTGACAAGGGAATCGCATAAGATTCCGAAAGCTCTCATTTTGGTTTTCCGTAATGTATTTTTAAGCATTTTTATTACAAAGACTTTTTAACAATTTTTGGTGTTTTTGGTGATTTCTGATTCTTTTAAATGCAATTTTAACACACGTTAAGTTTTTATCCAACTATTCTATTTCTGAGTTCTCAATTACTTCCAGTGCTAAATAAACCAATGGAGGATCAAACCTTCTTTTCGAAGCTGTGCTTCCCTTGCTGATTTTAGAAGAAATAGACGAAACTGGCTGACAAGAAAGGGTTTGCAGCGTTTTCTTTAGTTTTCTGCTACCATTTTATCACTTACCTGCACTCGCGCACAGAAACACAGTCGTGAAGAGAAACAGCACTTGGAGGGGACGCGGGTCTGGCATCTTCCTATCGCGAACAGGTGGCAACTCAAACTGAATTAGTGAGGAAACGGTCAGTTGGTGCGCATTCCTCTGTGATGAGTGTTTTGCACTAATGTACTTTGGATGTGAATCATCATCTTTCGCTCTATCAAGGACTTATCAAGTTCCCCAATCAACAACAACCATGTGATTAGCGTATTTAGAACGAAAACATATCCTATAGCAGTGGTTCTTAACTTTGTACGTTCGTCTGCTTGTTTTTCGTAGAGAAGTGAGGGAGTCTGTACGTGTATGTGAGTGTCTCCTCTCCCTAACTACTGAATGAGTCTCCTTAAAACGTGACATGCAAATTTAAGGATAAGAGAGGATTTAACTTTTCTGCTTAATTTTCTCCTCGTGATTCCTTTCGAGAAGTTACAGCGAGAAGAGAACAAAAATCACCACAAAAAATCATTAAAATCCAAGCAACAGATTCTTTAAATTAATTGTAGTAAGACAGATTAAGTAAATAATAGGAATTTAATATTTTGTTTTCGAAAAATGGAAGAAATCTAATACAGTAAACTTCCTATTTTCCGCGGACCTCTCCTGTTTCCATTTTTTTTTTACTGTACAATAAATTACGGAATTAAAAAAAAAAAATTAATCTGGAATAAGGTAAACAATAAAAGAGGCACAATTAGCGACGTCCAAGTAGGGAGTTTTCGTGTTTCGACACGAAAAAACAAAGACAATTAACCGATTTTTTTTATTAAAAAGTAACAAAATAAAGTAAAATAAAATAAAATAATTGTTTATAATGTATGTACTGCCATTTTAATGTAAATAAAACATGTTAAAAGCATTTTTGTATTGATTTTCGTCCTATTTCGGATTATCCGAGGAATTCGCTTATCCGCGATTGCCGTGCCACTCAATTCCGCGGATAATCGGGAGTTTACTGTATTTATATTCAGCAGACATTATAATTAAAAAAAAAATAAAGAATATTTTTCGTTTGTATTATTTTTCACTGCTTCAAAATACAAAAGTAAATAAAACATGGACGATTTTTAGATAACTAGGCTTCGTGACTTTTCAAGGTATCGCATTCGTACTGACCTTCATTGTGGACGCTGCCTTTGCGATTAAAAGACGAGAAACAGCTTTGTTGTTGGTGAAAACCACGTCTCGTGATATTGAAACAGCTTGTCTTTTATATTTTTCAGCGCTTTAGAAAGAATTTGCTGACGTCGAAAAATAAAGATGTTTATCATTTCAAACTTCGCAAAAAATAACAAAAAAAAAACTGCAATTTAAACAGTAAATTAAAAACGCTACTCGTGGCTGAATAAAAATCTTATTTCAGTAAATAAATGAAATATCTTCAATAATTTTTTATTTTTTTTTTTATTTTTTTATTAGCGACTCATTTGAGAGATATTGTAATAGCGACAAAAATCAGTAGCTATTGCATTTGTCCTGTCCGTCCGTCCGTCCGTGTCTGTCCATCCCTAACAACTCCCGAACGGAAGGTCAGATCGACAAACGGATTTCACCATCGTGTTCAGAGGCCCAAACACCGTAGGAATAGGGTATTTTTCAGGGGCTAACGCTCCCCCCCCCTTCCCCCTTGATCGAGATATTTGGCATTGTTGTCATTGTACTCCCCTAACAACTCCCGAACGGAAGGTCAGATCGACAAACGGACTTCACCATCATGTTCAGAGGCCCAAAAAACATAATAATAGAGTATTTTTAGGGACCAATCCTCTCCTTTGTTCGAGATATTTGGCATTGTTTTTATTGGATCTCGGCTATTAATTTAAATAATATTATTTAAGTTGTTAGCTGTAGCTTGGTTGGTAAAAACTCGGACTCAAATGCTGAAGGTTATCGGTTCGAATCCGAATATCTACCAGTTTGTTTGTTTTTTTTTCTCATAATCTTCTTTTCTCAATGTCCGCATGGATTTTTTTTTCTTATTTTCCTAAGGTTTTTTAATATTTTTCTTAAACTTTATATTTATTTTTCCTTACGTTAATATGTAATTCCTTTTTTTTGTTAATTATTATTTTTAATTTTTTTTTATTGTTATGGGCCGCCCTTAAAATTATGCTTCAGCACAGAATTATATTCACTTGTAATAAACCGCGCAAGCTCAGTGTAAACCATTGGCTAGATTTTTGTTATGAAAATTGCTTTTTAGAATCTCAGTAAAATCCTAAGTACAAAGAGCAATAATTCCTTAACATCCAACCAAAAAAGCATAAGCCTGTATACGATGCAGATAGCGCCCAATTTTAAATACCCGTATGGGTGCATATCAAATACTACTCCCCTGAAATCTCCAACTATATAGATTAACCCAATTCCTTTTTGTTAACTAGTTGAAGAGATCATGACATTACCTTCACACACCCACCCTCCGAAACAAAATTCTGTATATGCCCATGGTAAGATCACATAAAAAGATTTTAAAACGAAAAAAATAAAATAAAAGTTTGATGAAAAGGCTGAATTGAACGAGCACACATTGAGTTTGCTTTCACGCCTTGGGTTAACATCGACGGGAATCTGGAACAGATGTTTCGTCCTTGTTAGATTTATCCTTGCCAGATTTACCCTCGATGATAAGCCCAGAAAAGCGCGAAAGCCTATGGAGTCCTCTCCTGCTCCCGGAAGTAGAACCCCACCAAAGCAAATCTGTACTGGTTACAGTCAATTGTTATTGTTGTTTGCTTTTGTGGGGTTCCACTTCCTGGAGCGGGAGGGGACTCCAAAGGCTTTCGCGCTTTTCTGGACTTATAATAGAGAGTAAATCTGGCTGATGAATCCTAACAAGGACGAAACAGCTTCGATGACAGCCCAAGGCGTGAAAACAAACTCAATGTGTATTCCTTCAATTATCCTTTCATGCTACATTCCTGCACGTTAAACTGTCCTAAATAATAGTTGTTTATTCATACATTTTGATGTTTTTTGCTCGTAGCTGTTTACCTATTGGTCCAATGTTGACCAAAAAAACTAATAGGAATTGTCTTCAAAAGCGTCTGAACTTTCTACGACGTATCAGCTTTGCAATATTTATAGTTTTTGAATTGTCGTGATTGCAGATATACGGCAAAGGATGTTTTTAGCCTAAACATCCTTATCTTTAATCGAATATACTATATCAAATCAAAATGGCTCGTCCTTGTAAAATCTATTGCTAAAATTTTCAGCATTTCTAGTTTGTATACTTTTTAAGTTATTGTAATTGTAGAAGAGGGAGATGCTTGTTTTGATTAAAAACTACATTTTAAAAACAATTTCTTTATTTAGGGTTGTTACAAACGTTGTAAGAAATCTATGACACCCTGTAGTAGCTACCATGAAGATACGATCAATGTCAAAGAACTGGAGCAGCACATAATCCCTCAAAGAGCATCGGGTACAAGACAAACACTTGTGATATATTCAAGAACACAAGTAAATACAAATTTATTAGGCTAAGATGTAAGGAAACAGAATGGGAGTGACTGTGAAAAAAAATATAAAAAATATACAATAAAAAAAATTAAAAAATTTTTTTTTAAAAATATAAAAAAATTATTATTTTGCGAATTGAAAAAAAAAAAAATTAAATTTTAGTCATCAGGGTATTCTTACGCACTAAGTCTTATTGGAATTCAGCTATTTATAAAACAGGAATATTTGATATAAGATTAAAATACTTTACTTCTTTGTTATGAGATACTAATTTTGGTTTTATGTAATAGGTGAGAAAGAAAATCGTTCTCATATTAGAACCAATTATTTGTGATTCATCAAAACCATCTGCAGAACAGATTTTAAAACGCTTCTATTTAATGCTCTGTATTTTCTCTGCTGCCCTTTTTATATAAATAAAATAACATTTGATTTTCTTATTTTTAAATATCTTTTTTATGTTATTTAACAATTTGTATTTTTATGTAAATATTTAATATTTCTAAGTTCCTTATATATCCTAACAGACTGTTAAATTCATAAATGATTTTAAACATATTTGTCCCTACTTTTCTAGGAAAGCGAGGTGCATCTAATCACTCAGTCTGTCTGTGTGTTTCTAATAATTTTTAAACCGCTGAATGACTCTTCTTGAAACTGGGTTTGGCTATTTATGGACAAAAAACAAATTAACGAAATTTATACAAGAAAACGAAATCAAACCAAAACAAATAGTTCGCACCCTGAGCCATCATAACGGGAATCTAGGACCTTTTCAGCCTTATTAAGCTTCATCAGCCAGGTTTACTCAATAAAGATGGGCCCAATGTGCGAGATCCAATTAAGGAAACCGCCTTCGCACCCGGAAGTGACACCCCAACAAAAGAAACAACAACAAAAAAATAAGCCATACATGAAACTCGGGTGTGATTCCTTTTCTTGGTCATATTCCAAGACATAAAACATATTCTATACTTTAAAACTTATTTGTTTGTTTGGGTTTTTCGATCCTTTTATTAATTTCTTTATGCCTTTATACCAGGAAAAAAAAAATCACAGTCGTGTTTGATACAGTTTTCCTTCACTTAGTGTCGCGTACTGGACCTATCGTCACGGGTAAATTTGGCTAATGAAGCCGAATAAGGCTGAAACGTCCGTCCTAAATTCCCGGTTAGCTCAGTGTGCTAACTCTTTGTTTTGGTGTACGTTTCATTTCGTTTTCTTGTATAAAGCCTCTGCAAGTTAAAATTCAATTTTCCTTAACTAACTTCTAAATTTGAAATCTTTCCCACGAAAAAACGAGAGAAATTAAAACGAGAAGTTGATCAAAATTCCAATTGAAAAACATTGGAACAGTGATTGATTCAATCGATATCTTAAACACAGGATATCAATTGGATGGTGTTGTGCATCATTTGACCAAGTGCCAAAATGGATTTTTTTTTCCATTATTGCTCCATCTAATGGCGAAAGGTGTAAATTCTTTATATTAAATTGTTCTTGCTTGCTATCTCAACATAATTAATTTTGAATAAACGCCAATCGACTAATCGCAACGAATCAGATTTGCATCATGTGACTATAATCAGTACGGCCAAAGATGAACCTCCCAGAATGCAACGCAGATGATAGATTTTCCTTTCCTGGCCTGTCTGTCACATTAAAATGTAAGAGAAAATGGCGGTCGTTGATTCACATTCAACATTTCGACGAGGAAAAGATCTCAAAAATCAAGTAGGGAAATTATTCTTAACGTTGCTCGTCGATTTCAAGAATATGTATGTGAGATTCTTGATATTTCCTATTTTTGATAATTGAGATTGATATTTTCTGCGGAGCTTACGGCATTGATACTGGAGAAATTAGTCAATGATAATGTGTTTGTGGGTCCAACTTTCGCCTCGACGATAATAACGACCTTTGAAGGATATTATTAATGATCAAAAATCAAAAATTGTCCTGTGAAAATATTTTCACTTTGATATACAGGGTGAACCTGAAATGTGCAGCCAAACTTAAAGGTTGAATTCAATCATGCAAAACTACAAAGAAATGTCATATAAACATGGGCCTGGAAATGCTTTATTTCCAAGATATGAACGATGAAGCGATACAGAGGTGTTGGCCTTTACGTCGTATCGTAGAGTCGTTAAATTGCTCCTCAGTAATCGTGACATGGCCTACTCGTTCCCCTGATTTAAAACCTCTGGACTTTTTCGTATGGGGACATCTTAAAGCATTAGTGTATATCACACCGGTTCCTGATGCCCACGCAGTGCATAATCGCATAGTGGATGGGTGCAACACAATTCGACGTGCACCTGGCAGCTTCGACAGTGTTCGGCAGTTGATGGAACGACGTTGTGTTGGTTGCATTGCGGTCGGTGGAGGACATTTCGAGCACTTTCTGTGAAACTGAGCGACTGTACGGCCAACACCTCTGCATAGTTGCATCGTTCATTTCTTGGAAATAAAGCATTTCCAGACCCATGTTTATATAACATTTATTCGTTGTTTTGCATGATTGAATACAACCTTTAAGTTTGGCAGCACATTTCAGGCACACCCTGTATAACACTCTTCATTCCATAAGAAATGTGAAGTAACACATAAGCTTTTGCGTTCATGCGAATATCTCAAAATCGAATTTTGGCGCTTGGTCAAATGATGCATAACACCATCCAATTGTAATCTGTCTTATTGATTATGTTAATCATTTTGGCAAATTTCAGTTACTTAATTTTTTTGAAAAAGAATCTATCTTATAAGCAGAAAAAGAAGGATCATTTATTTCTCATTTCTAGAAACTTCTTTGCTCGATCTAAAAAAAAAACAAGGAAAATATTTAGAAAAATTTCAAGGGACATAAACTTATAAAAAGGAATATCTGTCCTAAGGCTAAAAACGAAAGAGTTTACCTCAACTTCTACGGCAATAACCCCCACGTAGGATTTGACTTTGCTCATGTGAGCACTAAGTTATCTTCCGTTATGGCGTTGATAACAATTGATCTCTTGATCCCCAACCGAAATAAAAGGTATCAATTGGCTTCCTTCAACTAGGTCAGGTGACAAAGTAAATACAAACATATTCCCTTTCTTAATTTTCCCCCCGGGGAAGAAAAGATAAAAATAAACGAAACTGATAATTCTGATTTAAATATTCCAAAATAAAATTAAAAATTAACTCTCCCACCGAATTCTTGGAAACCAATTCACTTACAGAATAATTAAAGCAAGCGAGACTTGGTCATCAGCGCCCCCATCCTGAAAGTGGGAAAAGCTGTAGAAGAAGGAGACAATTACGAAATAATTAAAAAAAAAAAAATACTCTATCTCCTTGTAGTCCACTAATCACTAGCCTACGCTAACCATTCCTACGATGCAAGATCTATTATCCTCCCACTATCAATTCCGAAGAGGAAGACAAGCTATCAAAGAAAAGCTTTGATAATTACTCGTCACCTCAACTCTGGAATGAAATTTCTAATGGTATTCTTGAATGTTTCGTTAAGTCAAAAAAAAAAAAAAAAAGAATTAAAAATATCCTTTAAAAACGCTTTAGTTTAACTAAAAACATACAGTACAACCTTGTTAAGTCGTCACTCAAGGGACCAAACATTTTTGACGACTTAAGCGGAGTGACGACTTAGGCGGAGTGACGACTTAAGCGGAGTGACGACTTAGGCGGAGTGGGCATTTTTGAAAAAAAACCCACTGAAATACAGTATTTTCATGAATTGCTGTAGGATTCGGTGAGAAAAACAAGATTTTCAGAAATCAATTTATGCAAATGAATGAGTGAAAAATAATAATAATAAAAACACTTTTTATAGTTACCACATTTTAAAATAGACCTCCGGTCGCAGTGCTTGGCTTCTCTGCCACCCACATTCATTACATAACATAACATACCACATTTTAATCGTATTAAAAGAAATGCAATATCTCTCTTTGAAACGTTCCAGCCAACCATTGCCGAAATCTTCAATGTTCAACCCAATGTTTAATGTAGTCCTGGGAATATGGTGTTCTTTGGCCAAAGCTGTTTTCCAAATATTTGATTTTTCAAAAAGTGCAATTAAGTCTTTTTTTTCTTTAAAAGATAACGAGATAAGTTTTCGTTTCCCTAGAATGTTAAAAACGTAATCGAACCACGAAATTGCAAGAGAAAAAAATAGCCCTTATAGCGGGGCTTACTCGCTATGAAATGAAGTCACACTCAGGAGCGGTCAAGAAAAACGTCTACACTTGACAGATTTGCAGTGAGAAGCGTGTTTTGAATGATTAGCAGCGAGATTCCAAGAACCCAAATCCTCCGAAGGGGTAGGAAAGAAATGTAGTGACAGGCGTGGTCGAAAATTCCCCGTAAAGGCTTGGCTTTCTTAAAGTGAAGGGGCGGGGCTGAAAAGACAACACTATGGCATGCAAAATGGAGAAGAAAGATGCTTTTGGCCATTTTGAGGATGACGAGTTATCCGGAGTAGAATTAAATTTGGTAACGGGTAAAGGAGGGTTATTTTACATTATTATGTATGAGACCTTGTGGGGACCAAAGGAAAATGACGACTTAAACGAAGTGACGACTTATCCGGGTGACGACTTAACGAGGTTTTACTGTATTAACATTTCACATTCATGTTTAGCCTAGTTGAAACTGAGATCCGAATTTTTTCCTCAATTCTTTTTCTTCTTTCCCCTTCCTCTTTCATTTTTCCATTCTATCTTCTTTCTAATATCCGATTAGGTATAGATTTCTACTTTCTTCTTGTTCCTTTTAACTCGATATTCCCATGATAAATAAAATATGAATTCCTTGATCAAGTAACAACGTTAATATTTACAGAAACTTCCGTACATCTCCCTTTTGTATATTTTTAAGGGTTCGTAAGGGTTCCAACACTTATCTCTGTTCAACTTGTCGTTTGGGCTGTAGAGATAAGTGCCTTTTTTCATTTTTGGCCACTGGTGTCTCACAGCCAGTGCCACAGACTGAAACTTGTATTTTTCCCTATCTCTTATAGTCATGAGCCTTCCAATAAGATATCACTCATGTCTGCGTGGGCTGTAGAAGCAAGGGTTGGTTCTGGTTATTTGGGACATATCGGGACTAGTCCATTTTGGCCCGTTTCATAGGCTGCCCCAATTATGCAAAGTGTCACACAGCTAAATACATATATAGTTAAAATTATATAAAAAAGAAAAGCAACAGCATAAATGAGCAACGAAATGTGTATTTAAATATTTTCAGAATAAATCAGAGCCAAATATTTAATATATAGATATTACAATGAGGCAAGTAATGAATGATTAGAGAAAGGAAAGCCAAACCAAGGTTGCTGATAAGCCGAGGGAGAGGAGAAAGGTGAGGAAGAACTAGGGAGGTGAAAAGGAAGAATACACAAAAACCAGTTTTTGAATCTGCATAGGTTGTGTTGATATTCCCAAGAGGTATCTCCAATAAGTTCTGAAGTCACAAGTTGTCGAATTAAGCAAAGAAAATGGGTTATTTTGCGATTAGGTTCTGTTCTTTGAGCTTTGTTCTTTGACCCAAATAAACGGCTGCCCAGATTAACCGGTGGCCCAAATAACCGGAATCCACTGTATTTGAAATTTTTCTCCATAGATTAGGATGACCATATTTTGAAAATAAAAATACGGGACACTTTAATCTATCAGACAAAATCAACCAACATTTTATTATTTGTATTACTTAGTAACTTAAAGAAACAAATGCCATTCTTACTGAGAAGCAAATAAACTGCAACACCCTAGGGCTTGTGACTCACTGCTGCTCCAGTCAGGTATTTGGTTGAGGATTGAAAATCTTCAAGGGGTGTGATATTCTGCTTAAGTGTGTAGTAAAATTAAGTACCAGATACGTTCTTTTAAGTGCATCTTCACTATAATCATAGCCTTCACCTTTCAAACTTGAATTTATTTTTTTATTAGTCCATTTTTTCTTTTTATAATTTTCCAAATGTTTACTAGCAAATAGAGAACTTCATGAAAAAAGTGTTTAATAAAATATTTAATTATACAGTGAAACCTCTACTAACGAACACTCCCGAAAAGCGGACACCCCCCAATAGCAGACAATTTTGCAATCCCCAGTCCCTTAATATAGACTTTTCCATGTATTGACCTCCGATTAGCGGACACTCCCAATAACGGACAACATTCTACAGAAAATGAACGATCTTGTATTGCTTTTCAAAAGCAATAGAATCAGGCTACAGTAATACGTAGCGTCCAGAGGAAATTTTGAAATTATGGATCACGAACTCCAATGAAAACTCCAAACACATCAAAGTTCGGAAACGGAGACAAATGCGATCGACTCTGTTGTCTTCGATTAGTTTTGTGCTGCACGAGCAAAAAACATTCCCATTAGTGGGTCATTATTGCAAGAAAAGGCGTTGGAAGCAAAGGGACTCTGATGGCCTTGCAAAGTTAAACGATTTAAATATTCATATTGAGAAAAATGTTGTCAATGCAAAAAAGAAATGTCAAACTCTGTTAACTGATTACTTTAGTTAATAAAATTAATTTTCTAATCCGTTGTCTTACTTAAAATAATGACAAAATTAATACTGTAATTAATTTTGTTATTATTTTTAGTAAGACTAATGGATTAGCATTCATTTAAAAAGGAAAATAGTAAACAGTTTGCAATTGTTCATATTTTCTCAAAGGGCAATATTAATTGTAGAAATTTAAGATTGTACGTAATTTTTCATTAAATGACATGCAATAAGCTAAAAATTGAAAAAAAGATAGTCCTCCTCAATAGCGGACACCTCCCAATAACGGACGAAACTTCCGGTCCCGTGACTGTCCGCTATTCGGAGGTTTCACTGTATATAAAACATGTTTCGCTGTATTGAACTACATTTTCAGGTGCAGTTGACTTGAAAATGCAGTTCATTACTGCGAAACATGTGGTATACATAATTAAATATTTTTATTAAACCCTTATTTCATGAAGTTCTCTATCTAATATTAATGGGTTTCTTTACAATATTACTAGCAAATATGTAATAAATTCCGAGATCAATTGTAATGGCCATTCATATATTGAATACAACCTTAAAGTACAATTTCATTTCCTCATGTAAATTTGACAAATTTGTTTATAAAGATGATTATTTGCAATTATATAATGGCAAAAAGAAAGCATTTCTTTAGGTTGAATTGTAATGGACACTCAAGAGTTAATGAACCTTATAACATATAAATGAATAAAACATTCTTGCATGAACCCTCTGCTATAGCGCATTCTGCTATAGCGCTTTATTACTATCCCGCATACTTAAAAAGCTGCCCAAATATCTTTATCGCGCCCTGGTTGGTCGAAAAATTCAAATATTGCGGGATCCGCCATTAAAAAGAGGTGAAAATAAATTAAGAGTAAAATTTGAGGTCGAGGCACCAATAAGAATGTTATTACCGTAAGTTCTTCAGTTCGGCTATCACATTTTCTGCTATAGCGCGGCACCGATTGGGCGCGATAGCAGAGGGTTAGGTGTAGTAACTAATCAATTTAAAGTTTATAATATCCATTGTTGGAAACATGTTCATAACTTTATAGTACAAGAAAAACACTCGATGAATGATTCAGTTTTGCACTGCAGAATCTCTCAATATAGATGGTTAAAGTGAATTTGTCTCGTCATAGTTTCTCACGTTTCAAACAACTGAATAAAACTAAGAAATGCAGAGAAACATTTATTTTGAAATTGCATTAAAATACGTGACTGTTGTGCATCCCATATTAAATATATCGGCACAACGGGACACAACAAGATTTACAATAATTGTAAAATTTGTATTCTATATATGAATATATAATATTATTATTGATATATTGATATTTGTATTCTATATATGAAGTCTTAGAGGAGAAAGCTTTTCTATTCCTCAAGTAAAACCTGAAGAAGTTTCTTGTTAAAAGGAATGAAATAATGTTAAGAATAATAAAGATGTTTTTCAAAGTAATGATGTTCTAGTATATTTGAAACATTCTCTCTGATTTAAATTTTTATGATATTTCTTCTATTATCATCCACTATTACACGATATACGAAATTTTTATATTGCATTATTACTATTATAAAATTTCTATGAGACGAGTGTT
The DNA here is from genome assembly GCA_023159025.1 of Thereuonema tuberculata. Lineage (NCBI taxonomy): Eukaryota > Metazoa > Arthropoda > Chilopoda > Scutigeromorpha > Scutigeridae > Thereuonema > Thereuonema tuberculata. Next base: position 11,384,807 of record JAFIDM010008419.1, on the reverse strand, counting down.
CTATTATATAAATAAATAAGTGAAAATATTTATATTACATATCAAATCTTTTCTGAAATTAAATAATATTTAAAAAAAAAAAATCTTCATTTGTATTCGTATTTTTATTTTCTTTTGCTTATCAAGCTCCTCAATTTCTAATATGAAACACGAGATAAAACAAATTTCTAAAGTAAAATGAAAATAAGCGTTTAAAACATATAATGACTGTTCTATAATCTCCTTTTAGTTAAACTGAATCTACCATTTTACTAAATTTCATAAATATTTAAAGTTAATTGTTTTATTCTGCAAATAAATAGAATAAAAACATTATCTTGCTCTTAGGACTTTAATCTCAATTGCCATATCCCTTTTATAAGCTGAATTGTAGCAATGAATTTTTAAAAATCCAAAGTTTTGAAGCGCCTTTCTGTAGCTTCATTGTACAGATAGATGTCGCGCTCGTCATTTTAGCAATTTTAAAAGAAGGTACAGCAAGTTTCGAAACAAGATTTCGTGAATTAATTATTAATTTAATTAAATCTAAATTTCTCAGCTATCTATTTCATCATGACATATAAAGGATTATAAATATGATTCTTAATAGATAATAGCATTGTTATAATTATTTTTCGGAATCAAAACTGAAGAACGTCTTTACATTTTAAGAAGTTCACATTTTAGAACGTCCGTCTACCTCCATATGAGTCTCTCGATCAAAACATTTCGTCTGCAATTAGTTTAGATTCGAGCTAAAACTTATATAAATCATCTTTAAACTTTAATTTTGTGAATCAAAAACTTCAACTGATCATGTTTGGAAAAAGTGGAACCATTTTCCATTTCATGACTTTAACGTCGCTGAAAGTTAAAACGTAATAAGAGTTGATCACCATTTCACACAGATGGACTTCGAAAGTCATCAAATTACATTTCTCGCTTCTATATTGAAAAATGGCCGAACAGGCGACGGACGATCAGTCTCCATTGGATTTATGTAAAGTCATCACAAATGAATCGAACTTTGCTTCTGACCCACCTCCAAAAAAACAGTACACGTGCGAAATATGTAACAGAAGCTTTGCCCAGTCTTCGACCCTTACTGTTCACCTGCGATCGCATACGGGAGAGAAACCGTTTAAATGCGAAATCTGTTCGAAAGGCTTCACCAGTTCCTCCAACCTTGATAAGCACGTGAAGATCCACGCCGACGAAAAGCCGTATTCGTGTCAGTTGTGCGGGAAAACCTTCAATTTTTCCACTAATTTGACCACCCACCTCCGAACACACACGGGCGAGAAGCCCTTTCAATGTAAGACGTGTAGCAAACGCTTTTCGCATTCCTCAGCGTTACGAATGCACCAGCAAACTCACACTGGAGAAAGGCCGTATGCCTGCGAACTGTGCGATAAAAGTTTTACCCAGTCTGGAAGCTTGAACGCTCACCTGAGGTCTCACACGGGCGAAAAACCTTTCAAATGTGAGATCTGCAACAAATGCTTTATCAGGTCCTCGGAGCTGAGCCGTCACACGAAGCGGCACACTGGCGAAAAGCCGTACACGTGTGATGTTTGTGAGAAATCGTTCACTGATTCCTCGGGCCTTTCCGTCCATATGCGTATCCACGCAACGGAAAGGGCCTATTCCTGTGAATTGTGTGAAAAAACGTTTACTAAAAACTCAAATCTTACCGATCACATGCGCACACACACGGGAGAAAAACCCTTTCAATGTGGGTTTTGTAACAAATGCTTTTCAAACCAGTCGAATCTTAAAAAGCACATGAGAACCCACTCGGGTGAGAAACCCTATGCGTGTGAATTATGTGAAAAGAGCTTCAGTTGTTCGTCATCTCTTACCGTTCACATAAGAACCCACACAGATGATAAGCCCTACGTATGCGAACTGTGTCAGAAAAGCTTTATCAACTCCTCCTCTCTTACTGTGCATATGAGAACTCATACTGCAGAAAAGCCGTATTCCTGTGATTTCTGTGCAAAAAGCTTCACCACTTCGGGGCATCTGAAAATTCACATGAGAAGACATACAGGTGAAAAACCCTATTCCTGTAAATTGTGTGAAAAAATGTTTACTTGTTCTGGAGATCTAAAAAAACATAGTGCATCGCATGTGGGAGAAAGCCAAGGAAACTGAATGGAGTTCATTATTCAGTGCTTTATAAATCTTAACAATTAAAGAACGCCTTTTTCAAAAAAAGATGTAAAATCTTATTTCCTAGAAAATATGAAGGATTATTTAAATGTCTTTTCAAAATGATATTATACAAGTATCATTTGTTTTACATCTTTATTAGCAGCAGAATTCAAAATACCTTCTGAGAAATATTTTTAATACTGCAATACATTTATATAATGGATTTACTATTTTTTTTTATTATTATTATTTTATTTTCAGATACTAAGTTCTGCATTTATTGATTAATTTGTGTATAAAGGTAAACAAATTCCTCATGAATAAAGTAATATTATTAAACTTCTTTAATTCCACAAATTCTTAGGTGAGAGAACTTTTTAGTTTATGTACATTCAAGATTTTTTAATTCAATATTTGCAAGATTCAGACGATTTGGACATTTAATTATTTCTTCGAAACGGATATTTTATTCAGCGATTTGCACATTTATTTGTAATAATGCTTCGTGCATTAAGAAACTTTAAAATCTCCTATGTGCCATTTTTGTCGTAAATTAATTTTGCAGATATTTGAATAGCGTTTTCGATTAGGTACCGAACAAAAAATCTCTTATGTGCAGATCTTAGTATTTTGGTTTGGTATATTCCATTTGTAAAATATCCTAAGTGACCATCAACATTAAATTGTTCATCAAAACCATCTATGTGCCTGATGAACATATAAGAGTTTTTAATAACCATTTTGTTTTTCCTAATATGTCTCGCCATAATAGCAAAAAATTTAAAAAAAACTCCAATGTGATCACTCAATGCTGTCTTTGGCTAAATCTTAGAGAATGTAATATCATGTCGTGCACGCATGAAATAGCGTTTTTCTCAGAAAGTTACTTTTTATGCATGGGAGATTTTAAATTTGCAACGACGATATCACGTTTTATTTTATTGGTAGAAGAATTCCAAATTCTTGATTGTTATTTATTTTTAGTTGATTGGGAAGAAGAGATGATGGATTTCTTTTCCCATTTGTTACGTAAAGCCTGAGAAAGGAGGGCCGATTAGGCCTCCGAAATATTGTGTAAGTAACGAAGAATTTGTGGAATTAAAGAAGTTAAATGTGTATAGGTGTTTGTAGAGAAGGGCTGTCCCCCCCCCCCCTTCTTTTGAAATTTCAAAATGTATTGAATGACCCTATTTTCTGTTTTGGTGTGATGTTGACGGAGCCTTGGCCCCTCCCCTCAAAATTTTGAAGCTTTTTTTTTGGAGGTTGGCTTCCTAACTTCACCTACAACCATTAAAATTCTCCTTCGATCCCTGATGTACATTCTTGACATTAACTGGTTAATTACTTTGATAAATGTCTGCTAACAGTGTCTAGAAGTTGTAGGCAGTTGGACAGTGTTAACATCTGATTATGAAACCTATCAAATTCAGTCTTTTGAATTAGCATGAAATAGCGGTAAAACTTTTTTTAGGTTAGAATTTTCTTTTCTCCCAAAATGTTTACGTTAAAATTGACTGAATGTCATTTGCAAAGCTTTAACATTCATATCTACATTCATTCTCATAATAGAAATAAATGTATTTTTCTGCCCATTGAAAGAATATTAGCTATTTCTCACAATTGTTAAAAAGATCAGGAAAGTGAAGATCCTGCTTGGACATAAGATGTAGAGATACCATGATTTGTGTCTGCACATGTTGGCATAGTTGGAGGGGCTGTATTAGTTTTCCCCTCCTTGGATTTTAATTTTACTATAATTCATGATATTTCTTTCTCACAACAGAACTAACGTATACAAAAAAAAAAAAAAAATTGTAAATTTTACTTAAATTCTTTTGTTTAGTTTTACAGTGTACAGTATTATTTTTACATGGGCAAATAAATTCAGGCAGACATATACAGGGTGACTGGTAAGTTGATGTATTCCTGTCAGGGCTTAGTAATAGAGCTCATTTTCAACTGATTTAACCACAATACCCATTATAAAAGTCAGTAGTTTTTGAGATATGTTAATTTTTGTGTTTTGCTAGAAATGTACTCGCAAGCAGTATAATAGCAGAAATTAAAAAAAGAATCGAACCTCTTTTTGTAATATTTCTGTTTCCCTCATTAGTTTACACAGTAATACAGTTAATGTAGCAAAGAGTTTGTTAAAAATTTCAATATTAAAAAAATACAAGAAAAAACCTACACTTGTTGTAAAAACCTTCAACCCAATTGTACATTCAAGTGAATTTATTTCTGAAATGATAACACAATAAACATAAAAATGATTTTCTTAAACATTTCTATGTCTTTCGAAAGATAATAAAAGAGGGAAGTTTTTAAAGCCATTTGTACATTTATTGTATTATCAAATTTCAGAAATAAACTCACCTGATTGTATAAGTAGTTTGAAAGTTTTTACAACATGTACGTTTTAGCTCTTATAATTTTACCAATACTGTTTGATACATTAGCTGTATTACTGCTTAAACTAATGAGGGAAATGGAAATGTTACAAAAAAAGGCTCGATTTCATTTTTTTTATTTTTGCTATTATACTATTTGGGACTATATTTCTAACAAAACACAAAAATTAACATATCTCAAAAACTATTTGCGTAATGGATATTATGGTTAAATCAATAGAAAAGAGCTCTGTTATTACCATGCCTTGAAAGGAATACATCACCCTGTACATAAGATAGATGTTAAAGTACATATTTAAAATTTAAAGAACATGTATGGTTTGGAAATGCATTGTTTGATGCCCCTTTTCAAATACCACAAATAAAAGAATAATAAATTTAATTTTAAATATTTACTTTAATATCTACTTTTATATGTGTTTTCACTTAAATTTATGTGTACATTATATTATTGCACACATCAAATTTCTATTGAATTATGCTTTATATTTTTTTTTTTTTTTTTTTTTTTTTACATCGACAATTTATTTTGCTTCTCCCCCCAAACACATAAACTTCTGTGGAGGTGATATTTGTGACCAATAAGTCAGTGTGGGATCAGGAGGTCAGTCTGACATTAGAATCTGGTCCTCATTTTATAGATGGTTATGTAATTCCTATTGACTGTCTGGACGAAAATCAGGTCATGGAAAATTGTTTTTTCATAAAAATCAATTTCATATCCTTATTGGACATCTATCATACTTTGGAGTTTATATCACAGCTAATTTAGTTCATTCAAATGGCGTTCAATCATTTTAAGTATAAAATAGAGAAAAAACACCATTTTGTTGATTAATTTAATTATTAATTAATTAATTTTCAAAAATAAATTCAGTCCATGAAAAGACGTATTCTTATGTTCAAACTGCAAATTAAATTTAACATAATATCTTTGTAACCATGAAACTAAGTAGTTCCTAAATTGTGGAGTGTGATGCCTTAGTAAAGTTAACAGAGTGTTGTGGGATATTTCAAATTTTCAAGAATGAACTAAAAATAGTGATTTTTTTTTTCTCCTTTCAATTTATGTGTTCTATTCTTTTGAAATAGCTAATGGTATAATAGAATATCTTGGAAGAGATATAATATCTTTGTGCAAAAGTCTTATTTGTGAACAGACATCAACGTCCAACACACATAACTATGTTTGAAAACATTTTATGACACTTTCAAAACTACATAGATGCACTACCGGTTTTGTCCTATACGGACTGTGACAAGTGACAGCACAATTAAAAAATAATGGGTTTGTAAAAGTAGATCTGCTGTTGATGATTGATCACTATGATTCAGAAAGTGATATCTAATGGTAGGCTGGCAGGAATACAAAGTCCTCAAGTAAAACATTTCCTGTTGTCTGCACATTTCAGGATTAGATTTCTGCACCATCATGTAGGGCATCACTGTAAAGGCAAGGATAATATACCAATTGGAAAAGGCCATCAGAACATGCATCCTCTAGGATGCATAAACTTCACAGCGTGTGAACCTCATAAAGTGCCTGATGATTTCTGTTCAAGAAAATGTGCACACACTAAATTATTTTTTTAGTCTTTTTTGTTTAAATCATTATTTATAATAACCATTTAACTATTCAAGATAAACTTCTAAAATCAAATCACATAGTATCAAATCCTATGCAAACCTATCCACTATTAGCCAAGTTATTGGCTTGAAAAGATATTTAAAAAGACCTTATGAAATTTGAGATTGGCCAATCGTTACGTACCAGTTTTAGAGAAAATTAGAAGTTGAAGTTCAATTGTTGTATGTGTGCAAACAGACAAAATGAAAAAAGGAATTAATAAAAGTAACTATATGCAGATCATGTTTAGTTATATACAGGAGAATGGTAATAGTAGGAATCTATATTACTAAAATCTTTTATTTCTCTGTCTGTCTGTCAGGTGCAGTTGTTAATTATTAGTTTTCCTTGCTGAGAAAGTGAGATTATAATTTTTTTTTTTTTTTCCCTTTGCATGGGATTCGAATCGAGGACCTTTGTGTTCGCAGTCAGGAACGCTAACCATTGGACTACTGCTGGTCCCCCAATATCCAATCCTATTTTTGTTTTATTTGTTCACGCGCTATCAAATAACGAGTTAATTCAAAAAAGAATAAAATATCACATTTTTCCCATAACCGCTTGGAATCGATTCTTCTTGGATTACCTCATACTTTCCAGGGGAAGACAGGGGCGTGGCCTAGCTTGGTAAAAAAATCGAATGAAAGTAAGAAGAGATAATGTAATTTTAAGGTGACTTCAAGTGATGATTTCTGATTATCAGTATAAAATATTGTTCTATATCAAGAGCCCTAAAACTTGTAATATCCCAGGCAATTATAATATGTGGAGCTCTTATTAAAGTACATTTGATTCTTAATTTTCTAAAACCAAGGTTTGTTAATATTTATTTTAATTATTGTTACTTTGACAAAAATGCTGAGCTGTTTACATATTTTTTACAGCTATTTTTACGTTTTCATTTAACTTTTATGCAACATATGGGGCTCAGGTACAACCTCGCTTGTCTGGCCTTCAGGGTGACCTCTGTTCATATTTTCTTGTCTTGTGATTTGACTTTTAGTTGCACAGGACAGGCTATTCATCTATAAAAAGTTGTATAAAATAATGTTTTTCTTATTTTGTTGATGTTTGCATTGCTTTGAAAGTATTTATTTTATAATAAAATATAGAAAACAAGTTATAGTTCATTACTAAAAATTTGTATAATGATGTTGAAATAAAAACTATTACATTTTATCAGTGTTCTTGTTTGAGGCTTTGAAAAGTATAAAAAGTAACCATACAAATAAAGTGGGAATAAAAGAAATATTGAAAAGTTTAAAAAAATAGAAACTAAAGTTATTTGCAATGATAACTTTAAAGTTTTTTCATAATTTTTCTGCAGTTGTTTCTTTAGCTTATTTTACTTTTCTACTTGGTTGTTTCTTTGTAATCAAAAGCCATTTCGATCCTAACGATTGTTAGGTCAAAATTTTTTTAGTGCACTTGAGCACGTATTTTTTATGGTTGTTTATTTTGTGCGGGAGTGACTTTCAGGAACGAAAGTGATTTCCATTTATGTTGACGTCTTTCTGGGTTTATTATCGTCGAGGAGGGTGGATTGGGCTGATGAGTCAAAGGATGAAACGGCTGTTCCCGATTCCCTCTGATGTTAAATTCAAAGGTGTGAATGCCTTTCATGTGAAACCTTAATTCTTCGTTTTTCATAATTTTTCTGCACGTTAAATTTGTTTCTTCTTTTAAAATTTTAATTAAAGTTAATAAAGACATATTAAAAGCATTTATTAAGTCTAATTCTTCAACAAACAGAAATAAATAAATAAATGTCATTTTGTTCTGATTAATTAAATATAGAATTGCTTTCAAATTCTAATGTGACATTTGAAATTCATTTGCATTGATCATTTTTTTTTAAAATTTGCCGCTGATTTTGAAGATGATAAATTTCTTTTTGAGGAAGATGAAAAAAAAACAACCCAACAACATTATTCCAGTTCATTTATATAAAAAAGGAATGACAAGTAAACAGAACTACCTCTGGTCAATTAAATTTATTAAAAAAAAATTATATATTTTTGGTTATATTGTCACAAGTTGTTTTAGTGTATTTAATTCATCCAAACAAATGTTCTTAACTTTAAAATGAAATATAAAAGATTCCAAAACCTAAAATTTATAAATTTATTGGTTAACCATATCCCCTAACATAAGCTTTCCATATATGAACTAAAATATAGTACATTAAGAAATCACTATCCCAAACGTTTACGACTAGACATCCAATACACATTGGATTGATTTTTTTGGATAACTTGAAGCAAGTATTTTTTTATTCTCTATTTTTTAAAGAATAAAAGTTAAATAATTATACTGATGAATATTTTCCTACTATAACCGAGAAAGTCTAAGCCAAAAAAAATAAAAATAAATAATATTTATTACAATGTTTATAACACTTTATAACCCCTTTATAATGTTTATACCACCACTATTAGTTTTCAATAACGTTTTTATTTCATCTAAAACACAATATAATTGTTATGCCAACTTTCGAATATTCACATGGTAACAGTATATGACAACTTTTTTTTTCTTAACAGACATTTAATTCGAAGAACAATTGCTATTCCTTTACATTCAAGGGTTTGGTCTGAAGCTCGTATGTTTTATCTCTTTTACCAAAACAAATAGGGAGCTCAGTTCTAGATTTCTAGGCTGTGTAATTTTTGACAATATTTCTCTTCCAATTGATGAAGAATTCATTAATAACTGAGCTGTTTTTTCAATCATAATGTCTGTAACATCAGAAAATGTGAAAACCGTTATTCTGATATGATACAATTAACACTTGCTTGCGACAAAACATTTCTATTTTGAAAAGATAATTCTGAGGAATTATTTATTTTCCCCCTGTTTTGAATGTCTTTTGTCTTCATATTTGACCAAAGGTTTTCACCAAAAAAAAACAAAAAAACATTTCAAGATAATAGTTTTAAACCACAAGAAAATGATTCATTTTGAATAATTATTTATTAAATTTAAGATGACTGAAAAACAGGTAAACCAAGTAAATACTATGATATGAATACACAATGACTGAATATGCAACAATAGGGGAAGGCTTGTTTTTGACAGATGGGATTGGAAACCAAGATAACTACAGTACTTATATTTTAAGTTAGCCCATAAATAAGTACAAGGACTCTACAAACAGTTTAATGTTTGTTTTTAAATAATTAAATTTTAAATAATTAGCAACTCAGAAGTGAAATGCATGTCACATGCAGGAAGTACAACCATTATTTAACAAGACTGGGCATTTGCGATGCTCTACTTTGATTGTTGTAGAACTACCTGCATTCAAAGTCAATAATGTTGATTGTCACCTACAAGTGCAGAAATAGAAGCAACTTTAGAACAATGTTATGCCATTAAATTTTGTGTTTGTTTACAATAACCTGGATTAGAAATGTACCATACACTACAGCAAGCATTCGGTGAAGCAGTGATATCCCAGCCAAGTGTATTCCGATGGCATAAGTAATTTTCTGGGAAGGTGTGGAAGAGGTTGTTCTGGTTTGTTCTACAATTTTGGGTATTTACCATTTGTTCAACAGATCATCATCGTTTACACAAATTCACTCTGAATCTAACAAGCTCTTTAGAATGGTCCAATTCCATCTATATAGTTCAATGCAATATTTTCCATTCCTTTTTAATTTTCTTGCATAAGATATCAATTACCCAAAACAAATAAAACCGAATGAAGTGTGGATCAGTGAATGTTTCCTACAAAACAATGGTTTATGTGCTTAGCTGTGGACTGGAGGAGTTAAGTTCAATTCCCAACAGTGGAAGGGATTTTTCTTTAGTTACTTCTCTTCCAGTCAGATCCTAGGGTTTCCTCAGCCCTCTGTCAAATATTTCTTATTCAGAGGTCAAAGGTTGACAGTCTGAAGGAGTCTAACCCTCCCACGCACCCAATAGACTGCATGGCCTATAGCAGAATACCTTTATACATAGTAGGCAGATCTTTTTCTGGGAACTTTTTAATGCATAGATTAAGATTATAACATAGGAAATATTTTGGAGCTAAATTTCTATTTTTTTTTTTCCTTTCCATAATATAACTTTTTTAGCAGAGATTGAATAAAAGTTTATTATGTAAAGAATCTAATCATTTTAAGATTTATAGTTGTGTATAATTATACACTGTGTATGATTTTACAGTAGGATAAACTTATGAAGATTAAAAAGTCATATTTCGTTTCTAGGTATCTACAACGTCAACAGCTTTCTGTATTAAGATCTAAGAACAAATAGAATAAATAACAAAGATGTTGTATACAAAAGTGTCAAAATTAGGTATATTTAATTCTGTTATTTATTTATTTATTTTTCGCATATTCTCCATATATTACGTATTACCAACTGTCTCCTTTTCTCTTTATGCTGCTGGTCATAGAATTCTCTATCTTCCATTTTATCCGTCCATATTTGAGAATAAGGCTAATCACACAGTATGGAGTGAATTGTAATACAAAGGGAATGCTCCGGTTTTGTCCCATTGATCCACATGTACTTCTATAAACGACAAAGAATTGAAACTAGAGATAAACGAACTTCAGATTCGGATTCCTCATTAAAATAGTAGATGAGCAAGTCAAAAATAATTAAACTGTTTCTTGGCCAACAAAGGCTACTCCAAAATTCACGTGCGATGCCGGTTAGACCATTGAAAATTATTATGAACATGAATAAAAAAATGCGACTATAGTTTTGAATATTAAAGAACTACTTTTTTTTTCTTGTTATAATATCTTAATTTTTATTTTTAACTTCGCTTAGTTTTAAAACTGAATGCAATTAAATGAAATTTTATCATTTCGGAATTCTGCACTTTAATTGTATTTTCGAAAATGTAGTGTTGCACCCCGTTAAGCTATTTAAAAACCAATTATTCATTTAAATCAAAATTGTCACAACAAAATATTTATCTTGTACTCAGGAGTTTGGAATGGAGAGAGGCTAATCAAGATCCTCACCAAAAAGAAAAAACTTTATAAGCCTCTTCACCACGCCAGCCATTATCTTTTCTTTCCATATCTTATTAGCAGTCGTGTTTTGTAAGCAAAAGGTCTAAAAGAATTTTGCTTTTTTAAGGCCAGTTTTTAACACCCGTCTCCACTATCTTTCTGCATTTTCAATAATTTAATAATCCCTATCCCCTCAAGTAAGGCCGACCTAATAAAAGGAGTCATTATAAAAGATAATCTCGTCAGTATCATCATCATTCCAGGTTTTCTTTGTTCCCTGGTCAGGAGTTAGTCCATTTGCGCATGCTCACAGTAACAGACTTCCGTGCAAATTTGGAATTCGTTGTGTCTCAGTTTTGTGATCACAGCAGTCATTACATTCGAGTCCTATATCTATTGCTCCTGAATATGATATGTTGCAGAATTTTGCAGTTATTTTCTTTTCCTCTAAAGAGTTGTAAGCAGAAGCAGTGCTTTGGGAATATGATTTAATCGTTACTTAAGTTCTTGTGCTAATTCTTCAGTATTTAAATTGCATATTGTCTTATCCATAGTCATTTGACAACTCGAAAGGAAAATTTGTAAACAATGAAATAAATGCTTAAGATGTCAGATTGTTTAACTGTTCATATGAAAGCAGAAAAAATTGGAAAATCAATTTTTAATTGTAAATTTTATGAAAAAAGGTTTTCTCAAAAATAGGCCACCTTAGAGCCCATACGGGAGAAAAGCCACTTCAGTGCGAATTTTGTTTAAAGCGTTTTGCAAAGTCAGGTTATTTAATGGCTCACAAAAGATCACTTACAGAAGAAAAACCCTTCAAATGTGAATTTTGTGAAAAAACTTTTTCCAAAAAGAGTTATTTAGCTGTTCACGTTAGATCACATACAGGCGAAAAGCCTTATAACTGTGATCTGTGTGGAAAAGCATTTTCAACATCAGGTTATCTGACTGTTCATACTAGATCGCATACAGGTGAAAAGCCATTTAAATGTGAAATTTGTGGAAAGAGTTTCGCAAAGTTAGGAGATATAACTGTTCATATGAGATCTCACACAGGTGAAAAGCCATACAAATGTGAATTTTGTGAAAAAACTTTTACAACATTAGGTTACTTAACTGTACATACCAGATCACATACAGGCGAAAAGCCTTTTCAATGTGAATTTTGTAGAAAAAGCTTTACAAAATCAAGTGATTTAACTACTCATATTAGATCACATACAGGTGAAAAGCCATTTCGGTGTGAATTTTGTGATAAAAGCTTTTCACAAACGAGTAATTTAGCACTTCACATGCGATCACATACAGGTGAGAAACCATATAAATGTGAATTTTGTGAGAAAAGCTTTTCTATAAGAGAAACTCTAAAAAGGCATCTTAGATTACATACAGGTGAGAAGCCATTTAAATGTGAGTTTTGTGGAAAATGTTTTAATCAATCAAATTATTTATCTATTCACATTAGATCACATACAGGTGAGAAGCCATTCAAATGTGACCTTTGTGAGAAAAGCTTTTCTGTAAGACAAGCTCTAAAAAAGCATCTTAGATCACATACAGGTGAAAAACCATATAAATGTGAATTTTGTGAAAAAACATTTACAACATCTGGCTATTTAACTGTTCATATTCGATCACATATCGGTGAAAAACCACTTAAAGTGTGAATGTTGTACAAAGAGTTTTGCAACAT
>JAFIDM010008419.1:11344129-11361198 GCA_023159025.1 Thereuonema tuberculata | reverse complement strand
TTCGAGTTCGGTGTTTGTCCATGGAATTATGCCGAACGAATATGTTATTATTATTATTATTATTATTATAATTATTATTAGAAAGGACCATAACACACAAATATAAACAAAATTATATTTCCTTTACATGACATGTTTCGAGAATTTCTCGTCCTCGGATGTTTACATAATAAACTGAAAGCATAAATTAACCATAACTACATCATGGCTATATAAAATGTACAAAGAATATTCTTAATACTATTCAAACCTTGATGTTATTATTAAGAATATTCTTTGTACATTTTATACAGCCATGATGTAGTTATGGTTAATTTATGCTTTTAATTTATTATGTATACATCTGAGGAGGAGAAATTCTCGAAACATATCATGTAAAGGAAATACAATTTTGTTTATATTTGTGTGTTATGGTCCTTTCTAATATACAGTCTACACACGATGAATTACTATTAAGACAAGCATAATGCTTAAGAAGAATCCACGAGATGATGTCGTGAATGCTTCTGTCAGTTCATTGGTAGGTCTGATTTTGTGTTTGAATTAAGATAAACTGATAGGATGTTTATAGTGAATGTGGGTGTCAGGGAAGCCAATGACGTCTATTGTACTAACCCACAGAAATAACGACAGATGGAGAGAAAAAAAATGGTGGGAAAAGTGTAGGGGAAACGGGAGAACCCCGAGAAAACCTGCCCAATGCAGATCGTCCACCATCCTGCAACCCACATGAGAACCGAAGCCAGTACTCGGAGGCGAGAGGCCAATGTCATTAGCAACAACGTATTGATAGGATATCGGCCTCTGAGTTCTGATCTAAAATAATTGGGAAGCTTCGTTAAAATTTCGGATATAACGCGATTTGGTCTTGGACCCTATCTATTTTCGAAAAGGTGTATAATTGTAAAATTACAAAATTTACTGTTTTTTTTTTTTTCCTTAAATCCAATCAAAGATGTAAATTAATATGCCTGTTTCCTTATTATTTACAGTAATTGAGACTCTATACCCACTCTAATGTCTCAAAAAGGCATCAAATACAATATATTTTTAAAAAAATACCAGAATCGCGGACTTTTTCGTTTAACTAAAATGAATATCGAGATCTATTTTTCTGCCAATGAAAACCAATAAAGAGTCCCTTGTAATTTAATAGGCGTATGGATATCTAGTTTCGATCCATGTGACTCGTCATTTGTACAAGATGCCAAGATGGTGGCGCCAAATCGATTTTGGCTAATATAACCCATCAAAGTGTTGAAAAGGTAATGATTTATGTATTTATAAATATAAAATTCTCTCATACAGCTCTGAATGATGTAGATAATTGCGAAATGACCATTTTAAATCGATTTGGAATCGTGTGAGCAATAATAGGGTGCAATATATGACATTTGACGTCGCGAAGTAATAAAAGTTCGGTTATATCGCGATCTTCGAGATCTTGGATCCGAAAGATCGCGTTATAACCGAGCTTCTGTATATTAATTCTAATCAGCAATAACTATTTCAAAGGCATTAGTGTATCATTGTAAATTATGGCAATGAACTGGCATTTCATTGCATGTCATAGAAATAATTACTTGACTGGTATTTTTCTTTCTTTGCCACATCTGATTTTTTTGTATGTTTGTGTGTAAGCAAAGCTCCTTTGTTTTTATTTTAACTATTTTATGTTTCATCTACTTAACTTTATTAATGTCCACTAGCTTCAGTTTAAATTTTCTGTTAAAATAGTAAATAAACTTGCACAGATTGTTGATTTGAAAGATGACATGCATTTGGGAACTGAAAACAAAAATTGCTCTTTTTAGCTTGATTATTTCGTGATAGTGTTTTGTAGTCAAGATACCCTTGCACTGTGTACAACTGCAATCTACGTTGGATCAAGTAGGACGTAATCATCGGTTTCGTCCTGGTGATGTTGTGAAATCTCAGTACGTGTTCATTTTGTTTGGTTGGATGATCAGTTGAGGAGACCTTCGCATGCCTGAAATTTTGAATATTATATTTTTGACTCTCTAACTTGACCATCTCCAACCAAAATAAATTCCTGTAAAGACCCCTGCCTGAAGATGTTGTCCTAACTTGCAAATCATACTATTAATAGGCAAAAAACGGTTGTCCAGATGTTTGTTTGTCATCAACGTGGAGAGAGTCTTATTAGCTCACTGCTATCATGAGAAGGCAATTGTTACTGTAGCATAACGGTATGTTATTGGTCTGCAAAGTGAAGGGTCTGGAGTTCGAATCCCATGTAACTTTTTTTTTTTTAATTTCATTTTATTTATTTTGTTACTTCCTTTTTTGTTTTTTCTCTGTTTTCAAAAATGTGGTGTGTGTTTTACTTCTGTCAATATTTCACAGAAAGCCTGATTTAATTTACAGATTAATAAAGTAGACCATAAAGTAAAGATATATATAAAAAAAAAAAACCCACAAAAACTTTATATTGCTATAATCTTATTGAAGGTTATATTTCAAATGAATTAAAAAAGAATCATATCTTATAGATTTTTTAATATGTAGCTTTTTTGATTCCCATTCTTTCCCTATTAATTCTATGGAGAGCATAAGGTATTTCACCTTCAATGTTTATTCATGCAAATTATTTTATTTCATTCGTACACACCACAGTGGTACGCTAAAATAATTTTATTCATATTAAAAATAATAATATTGTTTGGTAAAATGATTCCTCAAAGTATAATGTCTACTTGCTTCAGTTTAAATTTCCTGTTAAAATTGCAAATAGGCTTGTATGGACAGTGGTTTTGAAAGATAATACGCATTGCGGAAACTGAAAAAAAAAATTGCATTGCTTGAATTTTTTTTTTTAATAGAATGGAGCTAAGAAGGAATACATTCCTTTTCTAGTCTGAACATTTAAGTGAACACATTCATTTCGTCTGGAAGGAACTATTTTGGCCCCAAGTCCATTTTCTGTGTGAATACGAATGGATTTTTACAAGTTTCCCGATAACTTTCTGTATTTTGTAGTTCTGAGAATGCAAGGATTGAACCTGTCTCGTTGAGAGAATCCCTAAGAGAACGTTATTTTTTTAACCTCTTTGTGAACAATTTTAAGGATATTTTGCTGGCCATGTTTTTACTGGAGTTTTGCCTCATTGGAATGAAGTTGGTGTTGTGTGGTTGGTTAGTCTGACGTTCTGTCTTTAACCCTAGGAAAGAAACCTTGTCCCCATTTTACTTATGTAAGAATGTGTGAATGTTAGGACTCGTAGGGTGGAGAAACGCTCGGAGAAAAATCCACTGACCGCCTTGAATTAAACCTGGCTGCTCTAGTCCAGTGCCTTTACTACTGGTATCTTTGTGAGAACATGAGAAAGACAAATTATGTTTTCCATTTTTTTAGAGGGATAGGAGGTTGCAAAAATGGACTAAAATCTGGCTTCATAGTTTGTTTTTTTGTGGGATAGTAATTGGAAAGGGAATCAATTTATATTTTGATTAAGGAACTAGAACCTGAACTCGCTCCTTTTTTTTTTATGGAAGCACTGATAATCAACTTATAGAATTGGCTATGTTCGTCTGTCTGTCTGTCTGTAACTCGATATAATTAACCTATTAAGATAGATCCAACGGTTCTCAATGGTACCATTGAATCAAAAGTACTCAAATTGGATGAAAATATTAGTTCATTGTGTCATTCCATGTTGTTTCCATGAAATTTTATTCTTGGGAACTGACCTTGACAACTGAAATTCTAACAAAACATACGTTCAAAACCAAATAATTTTGTTACCACTGCATCCATTTTAATGAAATTTGGCATACTTACTCAGTTGTTTACGCTGATTTCGAAACTCAAAACCATTTTTGCCGTAGAAGCTTCGTTCACAAGTTAGCGCAGTATTTAGATTACATTTACTTTATAGTTGATAGTTGATAATAAAATGATTTTTCAGATTTTTTTTTTGCCTGTCATCCGACAGGCTTTGCTGCTAGTTATTAATAATAATGCTGTCTTGGATGTTTTACAGAAAAAGAATCATTTGTAGATAGGACAAAAATCTTCTTTTTAATGCATGTATTCCAAAACTGTCAGTTTATTACTATGTTTATAATTCTCTCAACATTTTTTTTAAGTAATTGCGTTTTATTTATTTTCACTTTTAATATACGCACGTTAAGCCTCCTTGTTCTTCTTTTTAATAACTGTTTTCATCTTAATTTTGAAGAAAACTATTAAAATTTACATTAAAAACATAAACAATGAAAATAAATATATTTTGCAGTTTTTATCTTTGAAGACATTTTCATTTACTGAAACAGCTTTTTTGGCTGTAAATTTTTCTATATTTTAAATTTTGTTATAGTATTAGGCCGTAGGACAGTCAAAGTGAGAGTGTTGAAGACTTAGTTGAATATTTAACATCATAATTAAAAGATAAAATGAATTTATAGGAGATGCCTTGTGGTATCTATAAATCATAATCTGTGATTTAGAATATTAATATTAAAAAAATTCCTTATGTAATTATATATCCATATCACTTCATATTCTGTACAATTTAGATTTAAAATTTTAGATTTTTAATATACATCTTATGAGAAGGGGAAGCTTTTGAATGAAGCTGGGACCCTGTGACAGCTGTTTCAAGCTTATTAGGCTCTCTTCAGTCAGAGCTACTCAGCAAGCAAAAACTCAAAAGGCATATGAGGGGAAATGTAAGATGTTCTTAAGATCACAAGTGACCCCTCAGAACTAAAGTAAAGAAAAATAAAAACAATAAATTGTGGGAATCAGTTTTGCAGGATTTTTGCTCGAGAACATAATAAGCTCAGAACAGCTGTCCCTTTGTCCATTTTGATGATTTGTTTCCTATTTCATTTACCCATTAGAGGTTTTTTATTTTAATTAAAAAGATTTTACATGGGTGAAAGTTCTCACTGATTATTAAAATTCGCCATCGCACAAGTCATAATAAAAACTTTAAAAAGATTAAAAAAAAATAAAAAAAGACGACTAGTTTCAGCCTTGCTTACTAGACTAAGTTTTTATTTATGACTTGTGCGAAGGTTTTTTTATTTTATTTTATTTATTTATTAATTTTTTTCTTGTTTTCTAGTCAAATTCCTTTTGTGATGAGCATTTAAGTTCTTCAAGGATTTGATTTCCACAATTTGTTTTTATTTTTCTTGAGTTTACTAAATAGGCTTAACGTGCACGGAATGAAATAGAATAAAAAGGAAATAAATAAAATGCACTTACTTATGAAAAATTGAATATAAAGTTTTACATGGAATTAATCCAACAGTTTCGGAATACTGTGCATATTCCTTCATCAGGAACGGCACAAACATATAGGACAGAGGACAACATTTAGGACGACATGATGGGTGAAGGGTATGTTGAAAGTGAGGGAAGTAAGAGGATTAAGAAAGTTTACCAGTAGTGACGGGCGTTTATAGTGACCCAATAACCGGCGGGCAAAATGCCCGTCACTATTGCTAAACTTTCTTATCCTCTTAATTCCCTCACTTTCAACATACCCTTCACCCATCATGTCGTCCTAAATGTTGTCCTCTGTCCTATATGTTTGTGCCGTCCCTGATGAAGGAATATGCACAATATTCCGAAAATGTCAGATTAATTCCATGTAAAACTTTATATTCAACTTTTCATAAGTGCGTTTTATTTATTTCCTTTTTATTTTACTTTAGTTACTGAGTATATTAGAATACGCACTTGCTATATTAAGAATATACATCTTAGAAACATAGATATTAATGATTTATTTACTTGGTAAGATGCACACTTTAGATGCATAACATTATATATCTATCATAGTTATAGTAGAGTCCCGAAAACTCGGCATTCGATAACCTGGATTTTCAATAAAAAAATGTGTATTTTACACCTGAAGTTCAATAAATGTTTTTAAATTTAAATTAAATTTAAATGTTTTAAATTTAGGTTTCGGCTTAATCTGTGCACAACTAGAGGAAGAAAGTTAAATTTGCAATCAGATATTAATACTTGCTGTAGTAATAAAATTTGAATAATGGCTGTTCAGGCATAGCTGAGTGGTCAAGGAGACAGTGTGCCATGTGGTTGATATGCCCGAACCTGGGTTCGAATCCCCATGTGGACTTGGATGTTTCTTCGTTTCTTCTGTATGTTACTGTAATTTTAATGACTTGTTCTCAATTTCATACCTTGTATATGGCGTCTGTCATTTAGCCTCTGTCATTCTTGCACCATTAAAAATCACACAATAGTCAGTCAAAGAAATGAAAAGAGATTTGAATAGTAAAAAGATAAAAAATAATTTTACTATTCACTCATTTTACTCCTTTTTAAAAAGCTAAAAACGTCCACTTTTCTTTGTACATCGATTTCCATTTCTGATCTGGAACACGACAGTTGTCTAAAGAATTACTGAGAAATGTGATTATAGGCCTACTCTGTTTCATACGTCTACAAAAGAAAAATGTTTTTAAGTTCTTAGACAGCCATACCCCTTACAGAGTTCTTCTCAAGAGACACAACTGTAGTCAAACTTCTTCTGGAGGGAAGTAAAGTTTGTGAAATCGTTGTGGTCTCAGCATATTTCCCTTATGAGGAGAATGATAACTTTCCTCCTTTGGAGGTAAGGAATCTTATTAAATACTGTGAAAGCAATGGAACGCAACTCATCATTGGATGTGACGCCAATGCTCACCATGTCGCCTGGGGAAGCACTGACTGCAACCAACGAGGAGAAAATCTCATGGAATTCTTGGTAAGTACTAAGTTACATGTTTTAAATAAAGGCAATGAACCTACCTTCGTTGTAAGTAATAGGAGTGAAGTAATTGATCTAACACTCTGTTCTGTTAATATGCTTTGTTCTATTAATAATTGGCATGTTTCTAATGAACTTTCTCTTTCAGATCATAGGTACATTTGCTTCTGTGTTGCAGGTGAAAGGCAACAAATGGTATGTCCCAGGAACCCCAGAAAGACGAATTGGGTCGGCTTTAAGGAGGATCTAGAAATACTAACAGGAGATATGATTTCTAACATACGCTCGGTGTTAGATATTGAGTTAGCTGTTGACCAGCTGCAACAAGCTATTCTCAGTTCTTATCACCAGAACTGTCCGGTCAAGGTTGCTAGTTTACCAAGGCAAGTTCCTTGGTGGAATAATGAACTTAGTAACCTAAGATATAAGACAAGGAAGCTTTTTAATAAAGCAAAAAAGACAGGTGAATGGGAGGAGTATAAAAACACCCTCACCTGTTACAATAAGGCCATCAGAGAGGCTAAAAAGGAATCTTGGAGGAAGTTCTGTGAAGATGTATCAGACATCTCCAGTACTGCCAAGCTTGTTAAAATCCTAGATAAAGGTAACTATAACCAACTAAGTTCTATAAAACTTGAGAATGGTAGTTACACAAAATCTGGAAAAGAAACACTGAGAGAAATGTTAGGAGTACACTTTCCAGAATCTAAAGAAATCAATATTGAAGACACGCATCGATCGGGTCTGGTTCCTCTTAGAGGTAATCGAACAGACTGGTGTGTGTGTCTAGAAGAATTGTTGAACATTCAAAAATCAGATGGGCTATTTCTACATTTAAACCCTTCAAAGCCCCAGGTATGGACGGTATTATCCCAATGCATTTGCAAGAAGGAGTGGATATCGTCATACCGATTCTCTGCCGGATTTTTAGGGCAAGTATAGCTCTAGGGTATCTCCCACTGCAGTGGAGACAAACCAGAGCTATCTTTATTCCTAAACCTGGTAACCAAGCTATATGCAAGCTAAATCTTTTCGACCTATCAGCCTTACCTCTTTTTTGCTTAAGACTCTAGAGAAATTGGTTGATAGACACATTAGAGATGAGATTCTTATATCAAATCCTCTCTCCAGTCAACAATTTGCCTACCAGCAAGGTAAATCGACTGAAACGGCACTTCATCGTATTGTAATACTTTTGGAGAAAGCCCTTGAGCATAAGGAATTTGCTTTAACTGTCTTCATGGATATTGAGGGGGCCTTCGATAGAATCTCTATAGAGGCTATTGATGCAGCCACTCATAATCATGGAATTAACCCTACCTTAAGACGATGGTTGAGATCAATTCTAAGTGAACGTGTGGTCATATCCTCACTGCTCGGGGACAACTTAGCGGTCGCTACCAATAGAGGTTGCCCGCAAGGAGGGGTTCTCTCTCCTTTGCTGTGGTGCCTTGTGGTGGATGAACTGCTGGTGTCTCTTGAGAGGTTTGGGTGTGGCTGCATTGGTTATGCGGATGACATCTCAATAGTGGTTAGAGGTAAATTCCCTAAAACCGTATCAGAAGTCATGCAGGACGCTCTGTTACTGGTTGAAAAGTGGTGTAAAAAAGTAGGTCTTTCTGTCAATCCAGACAAAACGACCTTGATACCTTTCACAAGGAAAAAGAACTTGCATGAGCTGCAAGCTCTTACCTTCTTCGATAGGAAGCTTACCATTTCTTCGGAAGTCAAGTATTTGGGTGTTATACTTGACCAAAGAATGACTTGGAGACAACACTTGGAGCACTCGATTACGAAAGCAAAAAGAATCTTTTGGTCGTGTCGGGGAGCTATCGGTAAAACCTGGGGTATTAATCCAAAGGTTATGCACTGGATCTACACTATGATCATTAGACCCATTCTCACATACGCTGCGGTGGTATGGTGGCCAAGGGTCAAACTTAAAACAGCTCAATGCAAGCTCAATAAGCTACAAAGAATGGCGTGCATAGGTATCACGGGGCAATGAGAACTGCACCCACGGCTGCAGTGGAATTGCTACTGGGATTCTTGCCACTACATTTACATATTGAGGCTGAAGCTACTTTGGGAGCTTTAAGGCTTAAGACTGCGGGTGAGTGGTGTTATAACCACTCAGCAAGCAGTCACACAAAGCTCTACACGCAGCATTCGAGTCAGGAGTCTGTCCTGCTAATGACAACTGACAAAATGCTTCCCTATTATTACTTTGAAAGACCATTCAGCATACATTTCCCAAGTAGAGCTGAGTGGGATTCTGGATCAATTCCTATAATCACAGATGAATCTGTTTGGTATACGGATGGATCCAAGTCTGCCAATGGATCCGGAGCAGGTGTGTATTACCTAACTGGCGGGTATGGTTTTTCTTATAACCTGGGTAATTTCACATCTGTATTTCAAGCGGAAATCTTTGCAATTCTTGCTTGTGCTGGCATCTGTTTGGACAGAAACATCAGGAATAAGAATATTTATATTTTTTCTGATAGCCAGGCAGCACTGAATGCTCTGAATCAGTGCCGCATTACTTCTAAGATCGTTTTCGATTGCCTCAAAACTCTGTCTTTACTGGCACAATTCAATAAAGTTCGTCTTTTTTGGGTGCCAGGACACAGTGGTCATGAAGGCAATGAGAAAGCCGATTCCTTCGCTAAGGAAGGCTCGGAGATGACCTTTATAGGTCCGGAACCTGTTATTGGCTTATCCAATAACATGATTCTTAAGAAAATGAGAGCGCTACAGCTCAAGCTATGGCACAGGCTTAAGGGACAAAGACAAGCCAAGATGCTAATTCAAGGACCAAACAATAAACGTTCCTCCGAACTTTTAATGTTACGGAAAAAGGAACTTGGTATTGTTGTTGGTCTACTTACTGGGCATTGTCGTCTCAATAAGCATTTATGGCTTTTGAACATAAAAGACAACCCAGTCTGTAGGAGATGTGATTCAGGAGATGAGACTTCCTCACACATCTTATGTAACTGTGAATATTACACAGCGCTAAGACACAAAATCCTAGGATCTTTCTTCTTAGAACCAAAGGATTTGATTAAGGTCCCTATAAACAAACTACTGGCATTTGCCGTAGCTACTGGTCTTTTTGGGGATTAAGGTTGGGGAAAGTACAATAGACCTTAGGTCGCGGTGCTAGGTATGAATTTACCACCCATCTTTTACATTACATTACATTACAAGTTCTTAGACAACTACTAGGCCCATAGGTTTGGGAAACTTCAGAAAGTATAAATGACACATATTTTCATTTTTAATTAAATATGAACAAATGAAATTACATCAAGATACTTAAAAATATACAAAAATATAATTTGTCCATATTATCCATGCAGGCTTCATTTTGGTGTAGAAGTGTTTTTCTAAAGGATACATAAACCCAAAGTTATATAATAATAATATGTAAATATTGGATGAATATTAAATGTAGTTAACTTCATACTCCACAGAGTTTTCATTTTTAGTTTCTTCAGTATCATTTCATCTGTAGATGTTGGAGCTTTTCCTCTTCTCGTACCACCATTGGAGTGAGTTTGTAATGAATGAGGTTTCTTAAACTGTTTATCTGTCCATTCAGCAGAAACTCAGAATGTTTTTCATAAGGTATCAGTTTCCTTTGGGGTGAATTAATAAACCAATAAACAAGGAATTTCTAAAATAACTTTAAGCCAAAAACAAAATCAGAAATCAAGGGCAGTACAAGAATAAATAAATTGCCTTTCGGATTCAATTATTGGAAGGAATCGGAACGGCCATTTTGTCCTGCATGGGACTCATCAGCCTGATCCGCCTTCCCCCAATAAAGAACCCAGAAAGGCAAGAGAACATAAATGAAGGCCACCATCACACCTGGCAGTGACCATGAAACGAAAAAAACAACAAAAATTAATGTTGTGCTATTTTACACAAACCAAAGAAATTATAAATTTATTTATTCTTGTGCTGCCCAAGTTTTCTGATTTTGTTTTTTGATTAAAATTTACAGCACGTTAAACTTATTATTTAACTTTAAGTCTAATTTCTTAAAAATGCTGTTTTTTTATTTAATTTTCCCTTATTTCTTGCAACTGTGAAAACAAGGCCTTTGTTTATAAAAAACTACTGATTACAATCTGACTTCAGTTTCTTTTTTTTTTTTATTTTCCATTTATTAAAAATGAATTAATTCTAAAAAGTTTATTTTGGTTAAAAGTAGTTTAGATAATGTAAGTATATGTAGCATTAAAATTAATTATAAAATAGATTAATTGTTAAACATCACAGAAAGTCGTTAGTTGTCATCAGGAAGAGCGAATTGTTTACTCCTCATGCCTTTCTTTGGAGTTTTGCCTCCTTCACATTCAGAGTCACAGGAACAGTTTTTAAGTACAAATATTAGATTGTCTCTTTATTCTTTAATATGCAGACCAAGTTTCAAGAGGATTCATTCATTAATTCAAAAGTTATAAATGTGGGAACCCAGACGAAGTGATTTTAATGATCCAAACTTAAGAAAGAAGACAAAGCCAATTCTCTGATATGCATTTTTTGCCTTTCAGTCTGTTTCACGAGAAAAAACAACTGATTTTAGTAAACTCAACTATCCTGAATCCGAATCTGTATTCAGAATTTTTGTATCAGGTCTAGTTTTTTTGCACCTTAAACTAAAAAAAAAAAACAAGAAATTTGGCAAACTTCATAATTAAAAAAAATAAATAATAATTAATGGGATAATCTGAGTTATGAAAGTGTCAAGACAAGTGAAAAACCTTAACTAACTAGTATAAAAAAAAGCACATTGATTCTGCTGATATAAGATTGTTAGTTGTCTCTCGAAATCTTTCTCCGTTTTGATGCTCTGCGGTGACTCTCAGAAGACTCCCTTTTTCTGCACCAACAATAATCTGCCAACATAGATTCATTCCACTTGCCCTGATATCTCATTTCCAATGTTTTGATATCTTGATTAAACCTTTCACCCTGCTCATCACTCATAGCATCAAGATTTTCAGGGAAATAATTGATGTGGCTGTGTTGAAAATGAAGTTTAACACTCATTTTGGAACCCAGTGTTTTGAAGTTTGTTAACATTTCATCAATAAGTTCTTCATAATTTTCAGCTTTTTTGTTTCCTAGGAAGTTTTTAGTCACGCACTTAAAAGACAACCATGCAGATTTTTCTGTTTCATTGATGACGGTCATGAAATTTGAATCTTTTATCAGATCGCGTATCTGTGGTCCTTCGAATATATAAGCTTTAATTTTTGCCTCGATCTTTCTAGGAAATTTCCATTTTAGGTACGGAATAATGTTGCTTTCATTGCCAAGACTGGTAACAAATTGCTTCATGATTCCAAGTTTAATATGAAGTGAGGGTAAAAGGACTTTTTCTCTAGGAATAAGTGATTCGAACAACAAATTTTTACATGCTTTGGGTAATAAGTACAAAAAAGGCATATGCAATTATATGAATTGTAAATTTTATATTTTATTACAATATTTTATAGTTCAGTAATGCCAAAAATTATAATTGTAGTTTAATTATGTATGATATATGTAGTGGATTTTGTCATCAATAAGCATTTAAAGAAATTCCGTACAATCATAATTTCTCAAAAACTGGATCTGATGAAACAAAACTAAATATGACTTTTGTGTTTACCCATAGTGTGGAATTGAAAAATATAAATAGTTTCTCTGAAGCAAAATGGTTGCATATCAGTGTTATAGTTAACTTAACGAGAGCTTAATCAGGATCTGCTAATTACTAATCATTCCAGGTATTTAGAGACATCTGTTGTTGATATTTAAACTGTTCATGAATGGAGGATAAAATAAAGCAATGTTTTATGATAACAATTCCTAACATTGTTACTGTAAATTGAATATTTTTTAAGTATCAATTTAACTTTTTTTTTATTGATATTTTGAATTAATGCTACGACTTCCATAAATGATTATACGTTATGGTGATAGCAAACATTCACTGGTGGTGATAACTATAGATACCAAACGATTATATTAACTATTCCATATTTATAATAAAAACAAAACAAACACTGATTTTTATTGTAATTCTTTTACTTGAACACATGAATGTAAAGAACAACCTGATGCCTGTATAGGGTCGTGCCATATAGAGTCACCAGACCCAATGGAGGTCAGAAATATATTAAGTAGGTCAGAATAAGAAATAAAGTCAATGGCATCACATGTCCAGCTCTTACCATTGCCGAGTAATTGACCAAGTCAGTTGAAACCTTTGACAGCAAATTGCTCGGCCATCGTAGTAGGTTGAGCTGTGGTTTTTGCTGCAATCGTCAGACCTTGGTATGACTATTCTATTGATGTGCCAGTTGACCCCCTGCCCACCCTGGAACCATGTGACCCGAGCATGGTCAACTGGTTTTGGGTCCATTAATCGAGATTTTGGGATGCGTACCTCTTAGGTCTATACTTGGTATTATCATATATGTATGCAAAGTTTGAAGTTCGTATCGTTTTCCTAAGTTGGTCATAACGTAAAGTGAATTTTTAACTTTAAAGCTGATTTTGACGGTGAAAACGATTTTTCCAAATATGGGTGCTAGAGGAAAACATGATCCTCTAGTAGAGTATAATTGATTGTGCGGTCCAAAAAACCAGAGCTCAACCTTCTACGATGGCCAAGCAATTTGCAATGTAAGTTTTCAACTGACTTGGTCAAGTACTCGGCAATGGTAAGAGCCGGACGTGTGATCCCATTGACTTTATTTCTTATTCTGACCTACTTAATATATTTCTGATCTCCATTGGGTCAGATGACCCTATAAGGTACAGCCCTATATATGCGTCCGGTTGTTCTTTCTGTAAAATTATGCATTAAATCAGAATTCCTTTTTTTACTAGGTTAGTTTTAGTTCATTAATGATTCAATTTAGGCTGATATTAAAAAAATACTAACAAACATGTAATTATATCTTAGAGCAGAGGACAACAACCTGTGATTCCTGTATCACAAACAACTTCTACAACGTTGCATTTCATTGCTGTTTTGTTGTTTAAATTGTTTATTTTATTTTCTTTGTTGGCTGATGTGAAGCAAAATTTTTCTTCTGATTGGATGATGTGATTCTGCTGCCTTAGTACTTTATATTTTGATGAAGTTTTGAAAAAAAAAGCTCTTCATGATGATTGACCCATTATCTAAATAATTCATTTAATAAATACTTTTTATCCATCTACAATACATTTTCTCCCTTTGCCAAGATTAATTCTTATATTTGGGGTCACCGATGCAACTAGATCTGCATTTGTGACTATCTACTGGCTGTTCACAGACAGCAGAGATGATGGTTGTGAATCACCTCACATCTCTTTGAAGATGTGAACCAAGCATTTTTTGATGGATTAGTAAATTGTCTTTTACACTTACTGACACACAAATGTTTGCCTAATAGTCATGATCTGGCCGATCAATTATATTTAGATTGCAATACAATAAACATTTAAATTGCTCAGCAGTTGTTTTCTAACAAACATAGTTACAAGTTTCTATCTGCAGTTTAGAAGAAATGAAAGAAAGGCTGGAAACATGCAAAATATAATAACTGACTGATCATGGGAAGTCTTACTATTCCATTTGTTTCTTCTTTGTCTGTACATCCATCACAGAATGGCTGGACAAGCTTCTTCCTCAAAACTTGGTCCATAGCTTATTTATGGTCCAACTTAGAATAGAGGAGCACTTGTTTTGGTCTCCACTCTTCCCATCCCTCAGAAATGATCCCAGAAAAGATGGGCTGATTTTTATAAAATTTGGTATGATGGTAATTTATGGTCCAACTTAGAAATATGACCACAATTAAGTGTTTTCTCTCCCCATAGCCCTTAATAAATTGGTCAGTCTAAGTAATTAGACTGATCTCTCTATACAATGGATAGCTGAATGTATACTTAGCTTTCATAAATAACTAGTCTAAAGTATCTGGCATTGCCTGCAGAGGGAGGGGGGGGGAATCCTGGTATTCTGTTAGCCTATATTTTAATTAAAAAAAAAAAATTGTGGGGGTGGGAGGGAGGTCGAGACCGCAAGACCACGCCAGCACGGCATATATATATATATATATATGTACTCAAGCAAGAAAACTACCAATTTGTTTTCTGAATAAATCCAGCTTTCTCGTGAAAGTGGATAATCCTTTTTTCTAGATGATGTAGTTGCTGTCAACCTCTTTAAAAGTTCTATCAATATCTGAAAAAAATAAAAAAACCTAATTAATGCTCATAAATTGTAATTGTAGTACAAATCAGAATCATGAAAGCAACTAACTAAAAACAAAATAAAACAAAATGTAGAAATTTCAAATAGAATTTTTATAGCTGTATATATTCAGATGAAAGTAGCACTTGACACCCACATATGACAGTACTTTTGAGCACTAGGACTAAAATTAGGAATTTCCAACGTAATAAGTTTTTTTTCCTCATGATAGCGAAGGATAACCAATCATAAACAATCAAAATTTCCACTAAAGACTTGGATCTTCCCAGTGCCTCTTCTACAGTATCAAATACCCCACTAAAGTCCTTATTCACCCTAGCAACCCGAAGAGACAGGATAATCCCACCCCCATGGAGGCCATGAAGCCTTCATTGAGAATCATTACTCTTAAGTGATGATGTATGTATTTGTTCTTTTGGTTTTGCAGGTGGGTGTTTCTTTGAGTTTCTTTTCTTAATGTCCGGGTATTTTTGTTTGGGAATCTGTTTGCTTTGACTTTCTCCAGTTCCGACAGACTTTATGTTTCTGATACTCCTATTTTTTCTTATTGTTTTTTTTCTTACTTTATTTTTAGGCTTTTCTTGTTTTGTAGCTTTGATGGAGTATCTTTTTTAGATATACATTTTTTTGTGTTCCTCTTAATTTTGATCATTTTATTTGTACCGTCTTCAATACCAGCATTGAATCTTGTGGTATTTCAGCTTCACAATTGGTTTTATTTTGTGGATTCACAATACAATCTGTGAACTGACCTAACCCCTTACGATATTCTTCGTTTTACTGATTTGCTTTAAAGACTTTTGTTTTTTCTTTATTTATATTAAAGGAATAATGAATAGAAATACAGCTGAAAAAAAACAAAACTTATTAAAATGGTATCATTTTAATGCATCTGATTACAAAATACGAACTCGTTGCAGTTATTAGCCTTCATCAGTTCAGAACGATTTAAAATTTCTGTTGATTCATTAAATAAATAGTCACATGTTAATAGGAAAGTTAACAAAGGGTGGTGTTGCTATGAGGAAGGATTCTTTTATGAATAGTGATATTCTGTTTCCACTTCTCCCCAATACCCTCTCTGAAAAATGGTTGATGTCCTGTGCTCACTTTGTGGTTGTATAATGCAGACTTATCTAATCTAAACATGTAATATTCATATTGTTTCAATCGGCATTCTAATCGCTTAGTAACATATTCAATATAGAACTTATCGCAAACACGACAAGTTATTTTATATATTTTATTACTTTGCTCCATAATATTATTCGTAGAAGAATTAAAAACAATGGTGTTCTTACATTTGTTGACAGTCTATTAAACTTACATAATAAATTTCTAATGGGTTCATTTATTACATCAACATATGGGATAATAGCTAAAGAAAAATTATGTCGATTCTGATTCTTAGTAGTTTTTTAATCTCCAAATCTCTTCTTATAAAACTTTTTTCCTTTTTGATCATCCTCATAGGGTAACCATTGGTAACGAATTAATTCTTGAGATAGGAATTTCTTTACATAAGAATTCCTTAGTTGAACAAATCATGTCTGGCTCTTCTAAAAAAAATAATGTAAAACATTTCTTTTCATAGATAAAGGATTATTAGAAAGGTTAATTCAATACAATGTTGCTCTGTCTTTTTCTTGAATACTCCAGTTAAAATGATACTGTTATTAAGAGTTTTTCAACTGTATTTTCTATTCATTATTTATTTGTATTTTTTACACAGCCTATTGTATATTAGAGGAGTTTAAATCACATACCATTATTTCCTATATATTATCTTCAATAGTCATAAAGTATCTTGTGCTGTTGTAGCTTTATGATTGAAATTTTGTGGATATGTGTTGTTGTGTTCCATTTTCTTTGTTTATTTTTATGCTCTTTACTAGATACGTATTCTCATTTTTTTGTTTTGACATCATCAAGTTCCTTGTTTGATCGTCAGGGTTCCATTACGTTTTATTCCGCTGGGACGCGACACGTTCGTCGTGAGATTGGACGAAGCGTTAACATAAGGATAGCAAAATTTTAACAGGTGA
>JAFIDM010008419.1:11294629-11344119 GCA_023159025.1 Thereuonema tuberculata | reverse complement strand
GATTGGACGAAGCGTTAACATAAGGATAGCAAAATTTTAACAGGTGATGCCGTTATTTCAACCTTACATGAAATTTGTGGATTATAATTTGCTACTTTTGCCAACTTAATTCTATGTCAACTTTATACTCAATTTAGAACTCTCGTTTTGTTTTTCCCGATTCTAGTTTATTTTATACTTCAATTTTATTATGTTCTTTCATTCTGAGGTTTTAAACTTCCCTTGTTGTTTTGTGCCACACCTTTGTTTTAGCCCCGGCTGAAGAGTCTACTGCCCAACACCCCTCAACCCTAAATGTATCTGTCAGAGTCACATGTCCATCACTTCTTATATTTTTAAATCTGTATTTCATTATTCAGCTTGAAAACAAGATGTAGACCATCTTGAAAGTACTCTCATTTTATTGCATTTTTATTTATATGTTTAAATTTGAACTGTGTCTGGTGTTCATAAGACAGATTTTGTTTATCTTTTATTTATGATTGTTGGATGTTTGCAAGTTTTGATTTTAATGAGTTTCCTTGATTGTTATATTTTCTATTTTTTGGTTTTTGACTTATATGTATCTGTGTTGTTTGTTCTCATTCAATACATTTGTAGGCTTGTCTTTGAGGTGGTCGAAGATCTTCTTGACTTATGGTTTAAGCTAATCACCCTCTCCGACTCTCTTTCGAGTTGAAAGGACTAGGAGTTTTCTTTTTTGTCAATCACAAGACTTTCTTACTGTTTCTCTCTTCCCCTTTTAACTTTGTAATCGCTTTTTTCACTTTATTCTCTCTCACTAATCTATTAGGGTTTATAAGACTTATGCCTCCCTTGTGCTACCCTTGTATATTCCAACCCAACAGGGACTGTTACCTGTAGACCAGGGCTTATCCTTAGTGTTAAGGCTCACTCGCAAATCATGAGGTCTTAAGAACTTAAAACTTTGATTATAAAACCCTATATTATTTATTTCGGAAAAACATTATTCATATCCAGCTAAGTATCTGTTGAGATGAATCTGTAGTAGGGAATATCCTACATGTAAAGAATGCATAATAACATGCAGAACAGAGGATACAAATTTTTTGTCTTGTGAAATTGCTTCTTACTTTCTTCACAATTTATCTGAAATCTCAGAAGGAGTCACATGAATCGCTTTAACATGCACTAGTGAAACAAATGCAATAAAAATAGATGATGAATATAATCAAACATGCAACATATCCATGGATTTAGGGATTCAAAGGACAAAGATAAAAGATGATTTAGGACAGCACACAAAGGGGCAAACATATAACTCCATCACCACCATTACATTAGCTACTGGTCTGTGTTTGTTTTGTCCTCCTTTCAACTCTAAAAATCATTGACACACTCTTAGTGTCCTATTTTAGATTAAGTTCACCTTCTACAGTAGGCACTGACTTGGGACCAAGGTTGGGTCAATTAATCTCGGCTAATCAAAGATACGTGAGAACACACAGCTTCTACTAAACAAAGTGTAATTAGATCTATAATTACATGACTGCATCCAAAGTTATTATTACATTTCAAATATGAAGTATTATAAAAAATAATTTTAATTTCTGTAATGATGACATAAGATTATTTCTATTCTAAACTGCAGATATCTTCAACTGATAACTGAGTCGGTCAATGCAAGAACGTCCCAAGTCCAAAAATACAGAGCAATAACATTTTAAGTCCATTGCAACTACCTTGCTGAGGCTGGCATTACGCAACATTGACAGCAATAACATCTCAGGTAACGAATCCAGACAGTTTTTCTTATTTATCTCAAAACAAAGTTACTTGGACTTGGGACGTTCTTGCTTTGACCGACTCAATTGGAAACGAATGTATTAAGAGGCAGGAGAAATATTTCAGAATAACCAACGTTCTACTGTATTTTTATCTTTATCAAATATGTAAAAAATTAAATTAAAAATGAAATTTCAATAATACAAAATTCACATTTAATAAAAATTTGGAAATGAAATATTTCAGAAACATTTATAAATGTAAGAGTTAAAACTGCTCGACTGAGAATATTTTATCATATTTCATTTGAGCAATGAATTACCAAAAAACAAATGCTTTGATTTTATAAAATTAATAAAATGAATATCTAAGGGAGTTTTCGTAAATGTGATTTCTTGTGGTGAATTAAACTGCCAAATTTTCTAAAATTTTGTTTTTATAAGATTCACATTTCATTGGCTTTTAATTGTATGTGATTTAATGTGGGCCTTTAAATTTGACGATGATGAAAAACTTTTCTCACAAAACTCACATTTATATGGTTTTTCACCTGTGTGTGACCTTAAATGAACAGTTAAACGCTTAGATCTTAAAAAGCTTTTGTGACAAATTTCACAATTAAATGGCTTTTCTCCAGTATGTGATCTAAGGTTAACATTAAGCTATGTAGAACTTTTAAAGTTTTTACCACAAACGACGCAACTGAACGGTTTTTCACCTGTATGTGATCTCAAATGGACAGTTAAGCTATATATATTTGTAAAAAGTTTTTCTCACATAAATCACATTTAAAAGGCTTTTCAACTGCTCGAGATTTCACTTCAATTAAATTTTGCATTGCAGCAACTATTTATTACATAATTCGCCAGCAGATTTTTAAAATGTTATTGCGAGTTTTTTATTTTATTACCTAAACTTAAAAGTATTGGTTCAATAAATCATTCCAAATAAATTTTCAGGGGCCAAATCAAAATTACTTTCAAAAATGACTTTAATTTAAACTAAAGACTATTTTCTACTGAAGCATTTTATAAATATTAGCTCAATTTTCTAGATAAACTAGTGATTGGCAGCATTGAAATTTTGGAAAAGCTTCAATATATTTGCCTTATTTGAGATAACCTTTATTCCTTTACCAAATCTTATTTATCTGAGAATTATTAAGACTGATATCAAATTAACACAATCCAAGATGAAGAGAAGCTGCATTAGGCTTATGTGTCTCCGTGGTTTAGCGGCATCTTGGTCAAATATTTCAATGGATCTCTCGTTATAAAGCTTTTAGTATATTACACAAAGGGCTACCGTGATGTATAAAGAAGTTAAATGCTGTACGCAACAGCGTTTACATGAATGGATATAACTATTCAGCTCAACTACGGGACATATTTCAAACCAGGGTTGCCAGATCTGAATTGCTGAAAGTAGTGAGCTGAAGGACTAAAAGTAGCAAAATTGCAATAAAAGTAACCCAATTTTTTTTACCGACTATTTTAACTAAACAAAAAAAAAAATAATTTTTAAATACTTAATGTAAAATGACATTTATTGATTCCACAAGATGCTAAAAACGTTGTTGAGGTATTGTGTACCATGGAGACATGAGTGTGTCACGCAGTTCCCTAAAGATTAGATGGAGGTGTAGGCCTGGAGTGAACAGCCCATTCCAGCTCATCCCACAAATTTTCAATCGGACGGAGATCCGGGGACTGAGTGGGCCACTGCAACAAGGAAAAGTCATCGTCATGTTCCTCAAACCATCCCACAGTGATGCGAGCTTTGTACACCGGTGGAATATCCTGCTGGAAGTAGCCATCTGCACGAGAATAAACTGTTAATATGTATAATTGCAGTTGGTCAGCTCTGATATTTAGGTACACTCTAGTATCCTGATGTGCCTGAAGATATCAATGGACCCAACGTGTGCCAGGAAAACATCCCCCACATCATGACACTGCCCCCACCGGCTTGAAGAGTTGTTGTGAGACACATTTATGCGCCCAGCTGAGGTGTACCGCATAAAATGGCCACACAGTATATATTTTTTTAAAAATAAAGTGTGTGTATACACTTCTGAGGGTTCTGATTACTTAAATGGGCTCTGGGAACACTATCTTCCTCGTTCATAGGGGAGGGGTAAAGAAACTATGTCTTTGGCTAACACATCTATCTTTTGTACACAATAACATACTTGTAATTTTTTTGCCAGTTACTTATTCTAGTTAATTATTTATTTTCTTGTACAGTGGAACCCCGCCATTCGTACGCTGGCTCGCGATTCGGACAGTGTGACCTCGGTACTGGCCGCGCCACGCGGTCGCTTCCGTTCAGTATCGTGCTAGCTTCCGTACGCTACGCATCATCCACGCAAGCTTCGTAAAACTTTGTGATATTTTATTGTTATTTTTATTAAAAATAGTGCAGCCATGGGTCTAAAAAAGATTACTGAATCAACTAAGCCTAAAAGGAAAGCAGTGAGAATGACAATTGAATTGAAAAAAAGAAATCGTTGAGAAGTTTGAAAGTGGAACTCGTGTCTCTGACCTGGCAACTCAGTATGGCATGGCGAAATCAACCATATCGTCTATACTGAAAAAGAAAGACATAATAAGAGAGGCCTATATATTTATTGGTTTCATAGTTTTTATGTATTTTAGGCTTAAAATATTATTACAAAGGTTTATATAGGCAATCATCTGTGGGTCTGGAACGGATTAATCCAACTTACATTTTATCTTATGTGAAAAAATGATTCGCCATTCGAACTGCCTCCTGGAATGGATTGTGTACGAATAGCAGGGTTCCACTATATTTGATCTTTC
This sequence comes from Thereuonema tuberculata, assembly GCA_023159025.1. Classification (NCBI taxonomy): domain Eukaryota; kingdom Metazoa; phylum Arthropoda; class Chilopoda; order Scutigeromorpha; family Scutigeridae; genus Thereuonema; species Thereuonema tuberculata. The sequence goes on along the minus strand of JAFIDM010008419.1, from coordinate 11,339,551 downwards.
ATACTAGATAATCCTTTGTATTATTTTCATTAGCAGCTTGATTATTAATATTGCTGTATGTAATAAAACTTTGCAAATAAAGATATATTTTTTAATTAACAATCTTATGTGGTTTGTCTTATCTGTTTGCAACTTCCTTGTCCTTGACACTGGTATTGACAATGGTTAAAGACCAGCAATCTCATAATGTTTATAAGATTCTCAGAATTATTTGAAAATCACAAAATTGAAAGAAAAATAAAACCAGTCTTTATCATTGTACTTTAATAATGATGGAATGCCTTCAGAAAATGACCCGTAATAGAAAAATTTACTTTATCAGGTAATATGTAAATGTGTGTTTGTAATATTTCAGTTTTACTATATGTTTAACAAATAAAGAAAACAAATTCTTACAAACATAGATCTATGGTAATAATACCAAAACTTTATCACAATCTAGCTGTGTGGCTTTGTGAAGTTCAGATATGTTTCACAACAAAAGTACACAATAATTTCAAATATAAAAGTCTTTTATTACATTATTTCAATCCCCTATCATAATAGTCATTTCTGGAATTGTCTTTATTCCCACCATATTCTGGAGATTGTTTTTTAATATATATAAACATATATATAGAAAGAGAGAGATAAAATTTTAGGCAGAATGTTTCAGTATAAGTCCCATCAAATGACTGAATGGGAGTGTGTGGGTGTACAATCCATTGGACCAGTCATATCTCGAAAATCAGCAGTTTCTTGACAACCTAGTTTAATCTAAAATAAAAAAATACATTGACTAAATAATAGACAGTTGTTAAAAATTATGCAGACAATTTAGAAAATTATAATCTACAGAAATAATAAAGATGTCTTTTATTGGGCTTGAAAGAAAGGAAGGAAAAATTGAAAATAAGGTAAGAAAGTTTCAGACTCGCCATTAATCTTATTTGTAAAGAAGAAAAATAACATGTTTCATGGGAATGTTCTTTGGTTGTTTAGTGCTTCCTTCAATATTTTCTGTGAAAAGTAAATTTCCTATTCAAATTAAATACTTCTCTTCTTTTGTACAATTCGTCACTAATTTCACGAACTGGCGAATCCGAAAATTTGTCAATTTTCAATTCATGTGCCATTGGTACTTATGGGAGGTGTACTTTCAATCCACTAAGGCACAAATGATAACAATTCCCTCCTATGACATTTAGTACACGTATTAAGTACTTTTAAAAACCACCTTTTCTTCATAGATGATTTTCTCATAATTATCGAATTGCCAGTTCGTGAAATAAGCGATCAATTGTCGGCTGCAAATTGTTTATTTCTCATTATGGTTTTATAAACAAAAAGTTCGCTACTATGGAAGGGATAGGTATACAGTAATCTACATATGCTTTGTTATTATTAAGAAACTATTGAAATAATGAAGTGAATAATAAGTTTTAACATTTATCACTATCATTATAATGTTTATTATCGCAAGCAAATTCAATGTCCAATAGGATTTATTGTTGCCATTGATAAACAACACACATTTTATATCAATGATAAATGCTAAAAAGTTCAAAATGTGTCCACAATGAATAAGTTTATTTATTCATACATATACACAGGCATTGAGGCTAGGAAAAATAAATTTTAAAGGAATAACTTTATTTTTCTTTTATAATAAAAGTGTTTCCTAATTATTATTAATGATAATAACAGCATGAATATCTACTGATTGGTGAAATAAATTATTTAGAATAATGAAAAACGTTTTAAGAAATTGAAAAAAAAAAAAAAAAAACATTCCTAAACTTATTTTTTCAAAAATCTTGATAGATAAATACGTTAATTTAAAATATAAATGGTAGTAATAATAAAAAGGCCTATATCCATTTCCAAATCACATTTTCTAGTTGAGTTTATAAGTAAAGCACAAATTACGATCAGTAAAACAGCATCTTCTCATTTCCTATTTTAATTTTCATGGAAAAGAGTTAAAGGATTATTTCCATATATTTTGAATACATCAAACTTATAATTTTTGATAGGAAATTTTAACCTTAAGTAAGATATAAATAGTCTTTGGTTGTTCACAGCTATATTTCTCTGATTTATAAAATAAGAAATAAATCAATAAAACAGTAATAAGAGTAAATCACTATGTTTAATTAATAGTTAAAAAAATATTTAAAAATTGTTGAGTATAAAGTAATGGTCAGTTTCAGGATTATAAGAAAAACCTCATTTTTTTACCTTCGATATTTCAGTAATTGGTAGACAATTTTCAATTTCAGATTTTTATGCCCAAATACACAACAACTTCACACTTTCTTTATCTTTTTCATTTTATAATTCTAAATAATAGTGGACATACCTGGATAAGGACTTATTTATTCACTGGGAACTTGATGTAATTTTGGGATTCCAATGAGGTGGAAAACGTTCTTTACTGTTTTGGAAACTTTACTTTTATGAACTCTGTGTACATTCCCAATAACTGGTCCAAAAGATTCCATAGCAAAAAAGTACGTCTAGGCGCCAAAACCGTTTCCATTTTTACAAGTTTCCTCGTCAGAATCTTCCATCGTATTTTTGCTGCGACCATGTTTCAATCCTCACTTAGGCTCAAAGTGACAATGGATCACTGGAATTGTTTAAGCTGAGTCTTGACTTACGACTAATTCTGTTTTGAGAAACCGACCATAGAAGGTTTAGCATTTCATTTCAATTTTATGCTAAGGTATTATATGAGCTTTAATCAAGTAAATGCCATCATGACTCCCAGAACCAGCGTGAGGCGGGTTCAGCCATATCTATAGTACAGCAGCGGTTCTCAAGCTTTTTACCAAAATTCTTGAAAACGAAATACTTTCAATGCATCGTTTCCATGTTTCAACTGACGTCACATTACGCTTTAGTACAGTAATTACTTTTTACAGTCGTAGTACAAAAATAACATTACAACTTACAATTATGTTAATAACAATAAAGAAAATCAAATCCTTATTTAACACAATAACATGCTGTGATATTAAATTTGACAATATTTCTAAAACATTCTTTGATTCAATTAAGTCATAAGAGATCATTGTTTTTTTTTCATATTATTAAGAGTTTTACGAATTCAGCTTTTTCTCCAATTTCTCATGGAACAGATAAAGAAGAGATAAAGGAAAATTTGGAACTGTTATCAAAATGAAAAAAAAAAAAAAGTACTATTTTGTTTTTAATGGAAACAACTGTTATAACCGATTACGTAAACAAAAGTTGAAAAATTCTGATTTAGTTTATGGTTTCCTATTCTACAAACGTCTTTGTCTAAATGATGGCCTAAAACACTTGATTCTGAATTTAGATTAGAAACTTCACTGTTTCTGAGAAACACTGTACGTTTTCTAGTATCATTAGACAGGGCCGGCGTTAGGGGGTGGTAAATGGGGCGACCGCCCAAGGCCCCGCGCTTGGGGGGGGGGGGGGCGCACCTGGTCTTCTGGGGTCTCCGTGCCTAGTTAGAAAAAGAGGATAAAATAGATCATAGGTTTTTTTTTTGGTTGTTAAAATAAGATTTTCGGGTTTTTTTTTGATTGTTAAAAAAGGATTGGTAAGGGCTCGCAAAATTCATCTCGCCCGAGGCCCCACACCCTCCTAGCGCCGGCTCTGCATTAGAATAGCAGCATCCATTTGAGATAGCTACAAGGATTCTGCCAAACATAATGAGAAACAAGACTATGTCAACTGAAAGGAATCCAAATGAAAGAAACTATTAAATATTATAGTATTTTCTTATAAAGAATTTTTAAAATTTAAATATATTCACATGAAATTTCAATGAACTCCATTTTAATCTCCTGTTCTGCACCTGACAAACATTCCTGTATGGCTTCACTGTCCGACTATCACCTGTTCCCAAAATCCATAATTCTTGGATTTAGTATTTATTAACTTCTAAAATGAGATAAAATTTAGGCTCAGAGCATTGTTGTTCCTTTAAGCCTTGCACAGCCATAACAATCAGGCCCTTCTCATTCTCCTCAACCCCCACGCTTAAATGTAAGCCTACCAAACCACAGAAAGGAGTTATATTCTTAAAACATAAAACAATATTTAACTTCAGAAAATTATTTTACATAACATCCGGTGCTTCCATGTTTCAGAAAATTTGCCAATTGAGCAATGCTTTTGTCACAAAATTCCCATTTCCAGGACTTTTTCACCTGTATGGGTTCTAATGTGAATATTTCATTGGCTCAGTTGTGCAAAGCTTTTCTCACAAAATCCACAATTAAATAGCTTGTAAACTAAAATGAGATTTAATGACAGATTGTAACTACCATGATTGAGCAAAGTTTTTCTCATAAAATTAACACTTAAAATGCTTTTCACCTGTATGGGTTCTGATGTGATTAGTTAAATGTTGTGATTGTGAAAAGCTTTTCTCACAAAATTCACATTTGAATGGCATTTCACCTGTATGGGTTCTAATGTGAATAGTTAAATTATCTGAACGTGAAAAACTTTTCTCACAAAATTCACATTTAAAAGGCTTTTCACCTGAATGGGTTCTAATGTGAGTAGTTAAATTTTATGAATGTGAAAAGCTTTTCTCACAAAATTCACATTTAAAAGGCTTTTCACCTGTATGGGTTCGAATGTGAGTAGTTAATTGATGTGAAAGTGCAAAGCTTTTCTCACAAAATCCACAACTAAAAGGCTTTTCACCTGTATGGGTTCTAATGTGAGCCGTTAAATCACATGAACGTGAAAAGCTTTTCTCACAAAATTCACACATAAATGGCTTTTCACCTGTATGGGTTCTAATGTGATCAGTTAAATGATGTAAAAATGAGAAGCTTTTCTGACAAAATTCACATTTAAATCGCTTTTCACCTGTATGGCTCATAATGTGATTAATTAAATGAGGTGAAAATGAAAAGCTTTTCTCACATGAATGGGTTCTAATGTGATTCTTTGTCACCTGATTCTGAATAGCTATTCTCATAAAATTCACAATTAAGTGGCTTTTTAGTCTTGTGTGAACTAAATACTTGAGTTGACTGGATGTACAAAGGTCTTCTCACAATATGCATATTTAAAAGTATCTTCTCCTGTGATTGAATTAATACTGTCAATCAATTTGGCTAATTCTGAAAAAACACTTTATATTTAATAGAAATCTTAGAATTCAAAACATTTAATCTTCAGCGATTTCATTGAAGTGTCAATATTCATGATTTTATTTTTCTTAAGAGGATTCCTAATTGGAAATGAATTAATCTAAACCAGTAATTTTTATTTCTTATTAATGTCTACTTAAGTCTTTCTTTTTGCTGCATTTCACCCACATTCACTGAATTAGATCTGCAATCTTCACTTTGTTTTATTCATTTGATGACATTTTACTGTTATAGGATTTAATTTTATTAGATAACTTTTTAACTTCTTAAAACTATGAATTTGCATTTTACTATTAAGCAGGTTCTCTCTCTCTAACATTCAGTCGTTATATAGATGAAGAACTTTTAATTCTGTTTTATCATTTATCTATCCTGGTTAAGAATGCTGCCCGTCACAATCGTCACAGCCTTATCTTGAAATTGACACCTTTAAATACTGATTTCTAAATATTCTGCTAAAAATAATATTACGATAAGACTTTCAATTATGTTCCTTTTTTTTTTTTTATTGCACTTCGTGGATGTTATTTCAAAAGAAGTTCTATTAAATTACTCTATTTTTGAATCTTTGAATGATTTTCCTCATTCAGTTTTGTAATGAACATTTGAGATTTGTAGTTGTCAAAAAAACAAACCCACTTTTGAACTGAAAAATTGCAATTGGCAGCCATTATCAAAAGGCCTAGAAAATTACAATATGTGGACGATAAGCCAATCATTCACTAAATCAACCAAACGAATGAAGAGCTTTTCATGTAATTGGAAGAAAAAGATCCTTACCAAAAACAACTCTAGCAAATACACTAGGATTTATGAAAAAGTTAATGATCGAAGCTAATATTTCCAAACGTTTCCGCCAAAATTCAAAGAACGACAAATGCAATTCTGCTAACAATGTAAGCGAACTCGAAAACCCGAAACAATTCTTTAGTTGGCGACTACCGTTAATCTCAACCCTCTTGAGATGGAGGACTTCCAAGTTAAAATGAAGTCTTCTTCGCCATCTTGTAATTAGGCAAAAAGAAACAGCTCTTGGGAATACATTGGCGAAATATGGAATTAAACAAGTTTCTTTTCTGTAAAACTTATAAATAAATTATTATAAATTTATAATTTTGCCTATTAATTTTGGTCTCAATGCATTTAAAATGAAAATAAAAAGATATTCTTTCAGGTAACGATGTAATTATGATTGAAATTAAATATTAAATATTTCTTTTAATATAGATGGTTTCATATGGCAGCTTTTTCTGTTTTTTTTGAGTGAGACGAATCTAACTGTAAAAATTACTCAAAATTTAACGACTTATATAAAAAAAGGAAATACAGAGAAAAAAAATTTTTTTTGAGCATCAGCAGTCTTTTAAAAATACAAATATCTGATGGCTTGTGACGATTATATTGAAAAATGTCGTGGAAAAGAAAAGACTTAAATTCCAGCGAATTCTATTTTATTTCCTTATATTTAAAAGATTTATTCCAGGTTGATTCGAAAGTATTTTTTACTATCATTACAAAATTAAATATTACCAGTTTCCTTAAATCTTAATCTTTGACATATTATCTTAAAAAAAATTAAATTTCTTATAAAAATTATAATTATTATATTGTCTGAGTTTGAATTGTTTGTTAATGTTTTCATGTATATAAATAACAAAAAGCAACTAAACAACTGGAAGTGAAAAAGACGCGAAATAAACTAAACGCTCTACGTTAGGCTTAACTAGCAGAAAAACTCAGCACTCAGAGAACCACACCACTGAGGAAAACCGGCAGTGGACTGATTAATATGGGAATGGGTGAAATTTAAAAAAAAGATTAGGCCTATACGATAAATTAGAAATCTTTATACTTATGTGTATCTTCAAAAGGTGATTATTTATCTTTACTACTATTATAAAGAAAAAGAGTTTGTTTTGTTTGAACGCGCTAATCTCAAGAATTACCAGTCCGATGTGAAAAATTCTTTTTGCGTTAGATAGCCCGTTTATTGAGGAAGGTTATAGGCTATATAACATCACGTTACGACCAACAGGAGCAGAGCAGTAAACATAAACGTCAACCAATCTGGCAATGTGAGATTCAAAAAAAGAGATCGAATACATTATTACTGGGGGGAAGGAAACATGAGTAAAAAAATAATATAAAGTAAGTTATAATTATCTGTATAATAACAAGGACATGGTATGATATTATAAAATTAATACAATAAAATAGTCATTATAAATATAGATAAGAAATTTAATTAAGTAATTAAAAATATTTAAATAAGGTTTAAATTCACAAATAATAGATTGAAAAAAAAAAAAAAAAAAAACAGGCAGAAATTCTTTATGATTTACATAACATCGAGTACATTGAAAAGGGTTCAAAAATGGATTAAAAAACTATTCCAATAAAACAAATTAAAAAAAAAAAATACAATTTTGTAACTTATTTTATATTGTTTTTTGCTTCATGTTTCCTTCCCCTTTCCCGCATCAATAATGAATGTATTAAACCTCTTTTTGAATCTCAGATTGTTTATTGATATCCGATCCGTCTGCTTATTTGTAATTTGAAAACGGCAATTGGAACTATAATTGCCGTTATAAGCTATACTACTATTATAAATCTATCGACGAGAACCAAACATTAAGAGAAGGGCGGAACTGAAGCTCAGATCAGCGAGCGAGGTACCATGCCATATGGCTCAGTCATGTGGTTGGCTCCTTACCAGAGGCGTCACTATGGTTCGTGACATAGATTAATCTATGGGTTCGTGACACCCAGTGCGGTAGCTCATGGTGTCACCCCCTCCAAAAACAAGTATGATATCGAAAACAAGTTTAACCCTTCAAAAACTATCTGTTTAACCAAAAAAAAAAAAAAAAAGGAAACCTTGTAAAAATTATCTATTCAACCAAAAAAAAAGGAAAACCTTGTAAAAGCATTTTGGTGTCACCCCTTGTGATAGTGTCACCCGGTGAGGTCCGCACCCCCCTAGTGACGCCACTGCTCCTTACGCAACAGTTTTGCTTCAGCCAAATAATTTTTGTGGATGTATTTGGTTAATTTAATTGAATAATTCTAAGCGTTTCCTATAGGAGGTACTAACTGTAATAGTTTGGCTTTATATATATAAATTAAGGTTTTAGTTAGGTTTCATAAAATCAATTTGTAAATAGTTTTTTTTAATTGGTGCAAGGATTGTGTTATGAATAGGTGAAAATATATTATAGATACAATTAATTAAATATATTACTTTATTGTATCTATCAAATTGTATCTTTAAGTATAGATAAATTAATTATGAAAACATTTCTTCTTTGTTTGTTTAATGGCACTTTTCCATAATATTACAATGGATTCTGCCAATGTACGAAAACCCCAATGTTTAAACTAATTCGATCAAATCAAAGATTAACTGTTGACAATTATTGATGGGGGACTACAGTGAAAAGTACAATTACAATTAATTCATTACAAAAAATAGCAAATAACATAGTAATGGACATTTCATTTTATTAAATAAGAAACAATCGGGGACGGGTTGGCCACACCGATTATGTGGGAACCGAACATTACTGAGAAGGGCCATGTATTTTAATTTCCAGATTTTTAGTTAATGAGATACACTTAGTTATGTACTCATAATGTGTATGAAACAGATTTGTATAATCACAATTTAACGAGGGTGAAACTGCAAGGCACAGCTATGACTGCGAGCACAGTGCATTTATAATGTAATAGAATTAATCATTGACTTTCTTCTTATTAGTAGCCCAAGTTAGCCCAGCTTATTTGAAAAGTAGCCCAAAGAGTTGCAAGTAGCGAAATTCAAAATTTTGTAGCGTTGGGCTTTCAAAAGTAGCCCAATTCGCTACTTGTAGCCCAATATGTAGGGTGACCAGATTTTTACATTGGCAAAGCGGGACACCATTGACCGGGTGGGGGGGGGGGGGAGACCGGAAAGAAAAAAAAAACGGAATCTCCAGGTTCAACAACCAAAAAAAAACAAAAAACAACGGAGTCTCCAGGTTCAACAACCAAAAAAAAACACGCAATCTCCAGGTTCAACAACCAAAAAAAATTAAAAAAAAATCTGGACATTTTTAAAATGCCGCGGGACGCGGGACAAATTGTTAAAAATCGTGACTGTCCCGCCAAAATCGGGACGTGTGGTCACCCTACAATATGGCAACCCTGTTTCAAACTTAGTTTTGAGCATGCGCAGATCACCGATCTCCGGATTTAAGAAAACCTGAAATGAAAATTTAATAATCTGACCATCTTTTCGTTTAAAAATCAAGTTGTGAAGCATTTACTACCACAGGATCCATTAAATAATTAGGCAGTGACCTATTCGAAAAAGTCAGCATTGGAGGTCCGTATGGAGGAATTGGTGGGGGAGTGGGGGAGGGGAGCAAAACAATCGCACTCGTATTTTAAGTTGAAGCCTAAATATGCACCGTATCAAATTTTAAAGGAATCCTACAATTAGTAAGCTTTACTCTACATTACAAACATAAGACGATTTTTTAGCAGTTGCAATTAAGTAAATTTGAACTAGTTTAAATATTATCACTAACTAGGTTAACAATTGAATAGCAGGAAAACTATTCATGCAGTTTGTTCTTCATATTAATAGACTTTATTAACAAAGAAAGCAAGTAAACAACTTTTTTTTATAAGCCTTTGAAATTTTTAAGACTGTACATCTTTAAAATCCTATTCATATATGAAATACCATTAAAATGATGTATAATACATTTAAATAAATCATGCTGAAATTAATTTTGATACCATTGAAGTAAAAAAACAAAATTGAGACTAAAAAATTCATTTTCAGTAGGCAATGACGAACTTTTAGCCTCTTTTTGTTAACTTAAATGAGGTTTAGGACACATGTTAACACTACTCAGTTCGAGATAGCAGAGCACAGTAGTTTAAGTGATAATTTTATATCAATTTCCTTGGTTAATAATTTGTGGATTTTTTTTTTTTTTTGCTTTCTTGAGTTATTGTGTTTAAATCTGGCCAAGTAAATGAGACTGAGGAAATAGGAAAATCAGAGAGCTTAACTATCCTTAGAGAGTGAAGGCTCACTTTATTATTATTATATCGGAAAAGCTTCAAACCATGGGTTTCCCCAGCTAAGACAATATGGCGGGTCAAGGACCAAAGCACATATTGCCAAGTGTAAAAAAAAAAAAGGTTTGGAAGAATAGTTAGGGATGTGTGGTTGTGTCCATAAATTTCCTAACTATGTGTATTGTGTTGAGTACCACATCCTTCTGGAGTTGTGCGTAAGTGTTTTTATGAAATCCTAGCGTGCTGAGGCTGTGGTGCAATGTGTGAGGCACCAGATCAGTGGCGGACAGGACGATGGGTACAACACGTACTCGGTCCTGCCTCCTGGAGCGCTATGCTAGATCGGTGTATTTACTGATCTTTTCTGCGTGAGTTTTCTGCATGTTCTTGCTGATAGGCACTGCAATATCAATGAGATAGGTCTGTTTGTTGACCTCATCAGCAAGTGTGATGTCAGGTCTGTTGTGATGTATGGTTTTGTCTGTGTGAATGGGGCGGTTCCAGTACAGCTTATGTGAGGGTGCAGTTCTAGTACGCTTTGTGGTGTGTACTTGTAGTATAGGACCGTGCTCTTAATAAGTGAGTGTTTGTGTGCTAGCTGTGATGAACGATCGACGCTACCTGATTGTGTCAGTGGAGGTAGTCTGTTTGGGAGAGAAGGGGACAGCCTGATATTACGTGATCGATCATCTCATGCGTAGTGTGGCATTTCCTGCATCTGTCGTCATCTGTGTTTGCATCGTGTAGAATGTGTTTCTTGTAGTTGCGTGTGGGGATGACTTGGTCCTGTATCGCGATCATGAACCCTTCGGTATTCCCAAAGAGCTCACCATTTGTCAGCCATCTGTTCGACGCTTCCATGTCGACATGAGGCTGGCTGAGTTCGTGGCGATGTCTGCCATGGAGTTCTTTACGATTATTATTATTATTATTACATTATATAAAAGCGTTATTCTGTCTGTCATTATCGTTAGACTTTACGTTTTTCCAATTTTGTGACCAAACTATAAGAGATAGATTGGTCATGTAAATGGATAAAATGTAGATCTTTGTAAGACAAACAAAATGCTACTAAAATCTTTCAAAAAAGTTTTTGGTTTTCAAGATGGCGCCTTTTAAAGGTTCAAATTTTTAGTTTTTCTCAATTTAAACGAAAAGTATAAAAGTTGGAAGAGAACATTATATTGAGAAAATGTTGGTATTTGAAAGTTCTATCGAACGGTATATCAGTCATTAACAAACGTTTCTGCATTTGGAAGATACATGCAAAAATGAAGTGTTTTTGCGGCAACCCCTCCGTGTGAGTGCCAACACGCAATACAGTAACTGAGTTAAGCGGAGAAGTCCACAATGAGCTGGGAAGTCGTGTATTCTCCGATCTCCATATTAATTTGCTAAATAAATAAAGGATTTTTTTTTTTTTAATGCTACACATGCAAGGGTTCCGGAGCGAAACGACAGTACCTGTCTAGTTATTATTAAATTTGTTTTTGCTCAGTTTTGACTGGTAGGTTTGATATGACTTCTCATCAGAATTTTATTTCTCAAGATGAAGGTCATATCGTGTTCTGTGATTTATAATGAATTGGGGGTGAAACCGCAGATTACAGAACCAGGCTGTTTTGGACTACGGTCGAGTTTTGACAAGATTGCCGTCTTGGCACTACTTTTAAGATGTGAATTTTAGTTTTTCAATTAATTAGTGAAACGTCGAATAAGGTTTGCAGGTAAGCTTATTTAAAAATGGTTTTGCACAATCTTTTACTCGAAAAATTAACCCTAATCTGGCTAATTGCTATTTGAGATAACAGTATGCACCATCATATATCCTTACGAAGGCTATGATTGGCAGGTACCGTATTCTCCGGTTTAGTCGAATGGAGTTTCCATGTAGAAATTTGCGAACTATATGACATACTTAGAGTAGCTTCTTGCATTTGCTTGATTATATTTGGATGAAGTAGCGTAAGGATGTGATAAAGATTCTTTGGGATTAGATCAATTCATGAGATAATGATCAGGATGTTGTGAACTTTTTTCATGTACTGGTTTATGCCGTGACTTCCATTTGAATTGTTCCTAGGTTAGATCTTCCAGTTAAAGATTACTGATTGAAGTAGAAGTATTAGTTTTTATGTTTAATTTGGGTCACAAATACGTTTTTAAAGCTTAATGTGTGTTGGGATTCCTTTGATTACACTGTACAATTGGGGAAACATTTTTTTTTTTTTTTAATTACTGAAGTAAAATTATTTTGTCAAGGTGTAACGGTGGCCTTCACTTATGTTCTTGCCTTTCTGTGTTCTTTGTCGGGGAGGGCGGGTCGGGCTGATGAGTCCCATGCAGGATGAAACGGCCGTTCCCAATTCCCTCCAATAATTGAATCTGAAAGGCAATTTTATTTATTTTTGTGCTGCCCTCCAAGTGCTATTGAAAGCGTCGCAGAGAAACTATTAGTAACTTGATCTTGAGGTAATTTTTCAATCAGACGGATGATTTACAAGAATGTTCAGGATCAGGTCAATGTCATTAGTTTACTTCGACCAAAAATTCAGTGAAAGCCAAAATTTTGGATAACATTACGTACACTGATCTGAAATGGCAATGACTTGGGCAACCTTCACAAGGCTGAATTTGGGTAATAACATGCAGGATTTTGGATGGGATTCTATTGGAAAACAATGTTGTCTTTTATGCGGCCATCAAAAATCCATCCATTTTTCATCAGAAAATGATATGAAGCTTTTGTTATTGACAAGATCCAAGATGGTGTATCGAAGAAATCTCAATACTCTTGGTTAAACTTGGTCTTTTAGGCCAAGCCTGTTTAGAGTATGTTTTTCCGAGCAGAGAAAATGAAGGTTAAGGGGGGGGGGGGAATCCCCATAAGAAAAGAAAATGGTGGTTTTAAACCATGGATCTGAAGGAGAGAAACAATATTTGATAGAAAGTAATGATAAGGATACATTTTTTTAATTCTCAGTAGGAAGTATAAAGGAAGAGAATTTAGAATGAAAAGAAGAGAAAGTTTTAAATCAACTTTATCATCGCACTTTTTTAAAAGCAGCTGTTCAAATATTTCGTAAGCCTTAAAGAGGGGTGAGGGGGTTCGTTGCTGAGGACGGGGAGGGAAGGATCACAGCGATGCTTACACAAAGCCCCGCGAACACCATGCAATTTTTCAGCAATTTAGTCGTCCGATTTTGACGTCACGAGCTGATATAATCAATAAACGGGCTCAAAACTGCTCGTGACATCAAAATCGGACGACTAAATTGCTGAAAAATTGCATGGTGTTCGCGGGGCTGAAGATAGACAAATATGCATTCGAGAGAGTGAGCTGCAGAGATAGACTTTTTCCTCGTGTACTTTTATATTTAATTTATTACATTTTATTTCAGGAGTGAATATCATGTAATTTTGACTATTTTAATTTATTGTTCAGTGGAATTTACTGTTAATGATTTGGCAAATCTTACGTAAACACAAGGAATGGTGGGTTGGACACCTGCTTATTTTGGCTTGGGGGGGGAAGGAAATGACTAAAAATTTGCTTACATAATACTTGGATGGCTCTAAAGGACATTTTTTGTTTTTTCAGTTTTTGGGAGAAATTATGTGGGTTTTACTGTGAAACTGAAATAGACAAACTGCAAGATGTTATGCTTTCTTCTGAAATTTTTACCATTTACAAAACAATCAATATATCCGGATGACATATTACAAATAGTGCCTATTAAATGGTTTCAAATCATCACTAGTTACAGGGCATTTCAAAACATCAAGTCGTTTTTTAATACTCTAGATAAAATCTGAAATTCAAAATATGTAGAATTATAATTCCTTATTATGTTGTTTACCCTTGATAATTTAAATTACTGTTGATTAATTTCCAAAAAAATTAGTGTTTTTAAGATAGGATCAAATAAAAATCATGTACACAATAATACAATAAATAATAAAATGAGAAATAAAGTGTCTTTTTATAAAGAAAAGCTTAACATAAATTAAGAACTTCGTTCTAACTGTTTTGTAATCATTTGTCAGACTGGATTTTTAGTAATTAATATTTTGCAATTTTTAAAATTTTAAATAATTAGAGTAATAAAGAATTTCTCAGAACATGACATTTTTATTAAATTTCTTTATAATGTCCAGATTTTAAAAGCTTAAGCAACATTACAAAACATGAATGTTATCTTGAAATATTGAGAATAAAAAAAAATGAATTTTTACAGACAATTAACAGAAAGGAGTTCTAATTGTAGTAACATATTTTTATCTGCATACGTATAAAAGATATGATAATTTGAAATGACAAGTGATTGGAAATGACCTTTCATCTCAAAGATCTGAGCCTGAAAGCTAATTTGAGATTGCAGTACTTGAACAATTGGTTTGCTTCTTGATCATCTTGTTTCCTGAACTGAAGCCTAATATTAAGAATTGCTGTTTCAGCTTCTGATTCAATTATGATGCTATGAAATTCTTCCAATTTCGTTGCAACTAATTGGCCAAAAGCTTCTGATCCAGTTGACTTGTGTCTTCACGTTGATGAGGAAATTTATTTATGATTGTGGCAGCCTTTTCTTTCATGAACCACAAAATGTTTCTTTCGTTATGACTCTCCCTCGTATATTGTGGTGGACTATCTTGAGTAGTGAAGAGACTCGATGGTGAAATTTCTTCTGATGATAACTCCTTGAGTGGAGTAAAATAATTTAATAGTAGCTGTTGGGCTCCTGATATGTCTTCACTGTTGAATCTGTTGTCATCCACTAATTCAGAATCCATATGTTTGAGATTCTAAATTGAAAATATATATGCCAATAAATGCCAATACAAATAAATTGGCCGTATCTTCACAGAAACACATTTTTCAAATTTCACATCACTGTCCGGCTTTATAAGTTTAGTAATGTAAGTTAATTTGATTCTTATATTCAATATTTTTTCTAAATTGTAAAAGATTAATTGAAATCTTTGCTTTGCGAAACTTGAAGAGTATATATATATATATATAATATTTAAATATTACAGATAGTTGTTTGGTTTACAAGTAGTTTAAGATTACTTACAAGACCCATAAAGTCAGCATTTCTTGAAACAAATAAATTCAATTTTTTAAATTATGATATTATAATCAATTAAAAAAAAATCTCTGTTCGAAGGGTAGAATATACCTAAAATTATTTTATTCGTGTATGAAATTGGGGTTTTTTTAATGCATTTTCTAGTATTACATCTATTTTTTTTTGGCCAATATTAGTTGGTTGAAATTATAGTTCAATGAAGTTGAAAAGCTGATTTGAAAGATATGTTTTCGAAAGTGCAAATGGTGACGTTATGATGACAGCCATAACATATCTCAGTCACTTCACTCTATTTGTTTTTATTGAGCTAATTGAATGGATTAATATTTTTTTCACATTAATTTTTTTCTAAATTTCAATGTTTATTAGGAAAATTACACGATTCTTAACTTCCAGTAATATTTCAGAAATTGATCAGTTTTAGAAAACGATGTTTCAAATTCCATGATTTGATAAATTAAATGAAAATTGTTTGAATTATTAATTATCAAAAGAAATATCCCTATTGTAAAAATATTATTATTACAACTATAAAGCATTTCAAAAGGCTGTTTCTGATAAATACAAGATCATAAAAATACATCTGCTGCAATATTTTTGAAAACAATAATAACATATTGCACCTGGTTCTTCTATTGTGTGTTTAACGACCCATAAAAACGTTGACATCAATAATTCTCAAAGTATTTCATGAGATTAAAACGAAATAAAACAAAATGCCGACATGAATAGCCTTTTAAATTAAATAAAATAAGAAATGATTTCAGCGCAAATCTAGCCAAATTGCCTTTCTGGTTCGATTATCGGGAAGGAATCGGAACAGCCGTTTCGTCCTACAGTGAACTCATCAGCCCGATCTCCGCCTTCCCCGATAAAAGATCCAGAAAGGCAAGATACTTAAGTGGAGGTCACCGTTACACCTGGCAGTGACCCCCGAAGAACAAAAAACATCAACAATAAATGTTGTGCCGATTTGCACAACTAAAAACATCTTCCTAATAACTGATACGACTGTAGGTTATTTTAATACAAAGAAACATAAGTTAAAAGAGTTTAATATGCTGCAAAATAATTTAAATTAAAGCACCATTGTGTCGGAACCTGGGTTCGAATCCCGGCGTTGGCATGGCTGTTTCTTTCTTCTTCTGTGTTTTGTCTGTTTCTCCCCTGGGACTTACTCTTTCAGGGTTATTCTGGACGGGAGGTGAATCTCGTGTCCCCATTCTTGACTTTCACTAGCTTCTCCCTGACGTTGTCAGATTGGGTTAGTTCCGTGGTCCCTAGTTGGCCAAATTCGATGAAAGGAGGGAAAACAGGAAATGATTTCAGCACAAACCTAACCAAATTGCCTTTCTGGTTCGATTAGTTTTAATTGATCAGTTTTTTATAATATGGTTTCGTATTTTTTTCCTTAGTTGTGTGTTGGAAGAACTTATTCAATCAAAAAAATGCAGACATTTTTGCACTTTTTTTTTTTGGGGGGGGGGGGAGATTTTTGTAAATAATAAAAATGCGTTTGAACTCTGAAGGAACTTCATATAATATTTGACTTATATATTATATCCTTTAAAGCTCTTCTCACCTAAATAGATGTAATGGACTCTGCAAACACCAGTCTTTCTTTATTAGACCTCGAAATTAAACAATGTCAGATTAAATATATTTCATTTTGTGATTAACATTTAGCAGAAACTTCGTATATATATACTTTAAGAATGGAATTATAAATTTAATGAGAGACAAACATTGGACATTAGTTATCAACGTAGAAATAAATTTACTTTTAATATATATTTTTCATTTCAATTAAAACAAATTATGTAAGTTTGATAAGGAGATTTACCTTCTTACAGAACAGACAGCAAATTTTTTAGAGATTAAAAGTTATTGTAGGAAATGAAGACACTTATTGATACTGTAACAAAAGATAAATACAACATAAGAAGTTACTTAAACACTATTGAAATGTGGTTTCCAGAAATTACTTTTCTTTGAACAGTTTGTTTCAGTAGCTTCCCGTAATAATCTGTGAAAATGTCTTTATAAAATTTAATGAAAGATCGAATAGATGAATAAGTTTTTACTTAAATATTTCCTTCCAAATTAAAATTAAATAAATGAGATGAAATCTTTTAGTTGGTGACAACATATTTGTATAAATTATTGTGGATCGTCAACTATAGCATGATGGGAGTTTCCCGGCTTTAGAAACTAATTATTTGCAAGTTAAACTTCATTTATTATGATTATTCAGATTTTTGTGGCACTTTCTTTATCAAAAAAAAAAAATCACTGTACCCGAAGGTTTGAGGGTCATTCTTTGGAATCCTGTGAATTTCAGGAAATTTCTTTTTCTTCATTGTAGGGTGAGGTTGTGAGTTCCAAAGCCTTTCATGCGTCTGGTGTTGTCACTGAGGGGTCAATTTGATGATCCATAATAATGATGAAATAGCTGTTCCAAATTTCCAGTCAACCACAAAATTAGAGCATGAATAGGTTTTTTTGTTTGTTTGTTTTTTTTCCTTTAAATTGGTGCATGATGGGAGTTTCCCGGCTGTAGAAACTAAGTTTTCGAACTTCACTACAGTAGAACCTCATTATAACGGACCCTATTATAACGGACGTCGCTTATAACGGACAGTTTTAAAAAAAATTTGGCAGCCTACAATTAAGGTAAGCGAAGTAAAAGACCATTTAAATTTTGTTATTCAATGTGTTGAACAATCGGCAAATGAAAATATGTTTGCATATTATGAACACTTACGGCACCTCCGCCAGTAATTAACTGAAGAAATAAGCAGCAAACAAACCCAGTAGAAAATAAATTATTTTTTCAAACCAATGAATGTAAGCTATCAACATAAACCAGGACCTTCTTGTTCTAAAGATTAATGCATTGTATACGTACACATCTTTTTCAATTCAACCGACTATGTTGAAGGCTGTTTTCTATTTGATATATAATAAACACTTTTTTAATAACAGATGACAGTAATATGTTGTGTCATTTCAGAAGGATATCAGAACCATAAATTTTATGCCAGAACAACAAGTTTACAAAAGACAAAATCCCGTGTAGGCTATGGCAGATATTAGTTATTTTTAATTATAATCAAAGCTTTTTATCAGCAGTAGTTTTTGTAAAATTGATCTTTTAACATTTTAGAATAATTTCATTAAAGTTCTTGATATATTTGTACATTTTATGAAAAAATGAAAATCCAAAACGATATTTAATGATTCATTATTTCTTTTCTTTATCCATTTAAATCAATTTAATTAAAAAAAATGCCTTTCATTTCCTTTATTATAAAAAAATTATCCAGAAAAAAAAATGAAGCAAATGATCTATCTATAGTAAGAAAAATTAATATGTTAAACAAATGTAAAATAAACTAATACAAATATGCTGTCACCAACTCAACGATTTCATCTCATTTATTTAATTTTAATTTGGAAGGAAATATTGAAGTAAAAACTTATTCATCGATTCGATCTTTCATTAAATTTTATATAGACATTTCACAGGTTATTATGGGAAGCTAATGGAGACAAACTGTTAAAAGAAAAGTAATTTCTGGAAACTGCATTTCAGTAGTGTTTAAAGGCCCCTATACAGGTAACTCCATGCTTGTCAAGCATGCTTGATAGTATAAATAAAAAATTTCGGCAAGCATTGTGCTTGATCAAGCGGCTTGATAGAAATTCCATCTGCATGCTTGACAAGCCACGGCTTGCGCATGTGTGGAGGGTTTTTTTTTTTTTTTTTTTTTTTGCAAAAAAAAGGTCAGTTGCGTCTCAGCTCTCGGCCGAGACGCATCTCTCCGTAGTTTCCTTTCCACCATGGTTAGTGATCTACGGAAAGGACAAAGAAGTATTGGAAGAATTCATTCGGGTTTACCAAAGTAATCCTTGTCTCTGGCGGATTAAATCTAAAGATTATCATGATAAAGCTAAGAAAGAAACAGCACATACTATATTATTAAGAATATATAAAACATTGATCCAAACGCCGACCGGGATATTATTGTGAAGAAAATAAATAAATACATAAATAAATAAATAAATAAATAAATAAATAAATAAATAAATTATGGGTGTTACGAGTGACAAAAGATTCAAATAGGTTTCTTCGTTCATTCGCAGATAATTATGCCAATCATTAGGATATATTTTCAATTCACTCAGTAAGTTAGTGTGAGAATAGGTTTTTCTTTTCAATAACCAGTCTTTACACCATATGCCACAAATATCTTATTTCGTGTTTTTCTTTTTAAAATCAGGACATACGCAGTCAAAGCAAGCAAAGCGTCGTCGTCCGAACTCGACAGATCTCAAGCACAAAAGGATGCTTGTCAAGCATGCAGTTACGTGTGTAGGGGCCTTAAGGTAACTTCTTATGTTGTATTTATCTTTTGTTACAGTATCAATAAGTGTCTTAATTTCCTACAATAACTTTTAATCTATAAAGAATTTGCTGTCTGTTCTGTAAGAAGGTAAATCTCCTTATCAAACTTACATAATTTCTTTTAATTGAAATGAAAAATATATATTAAAAGTAAATTTATTTCTACGTTGATAACTAATGTCCAATGTTTGTCTCTCATTAAATTATTATTCCATTCGTAAAGTCTCTAGTACAGTGTCACGGTTTTTTTCCCCCCTGAATTTTTTTTTCTTTCCTTCCAAACCGTGCCACTTTCTTTTTTATTATTATTATTATTATTATTTTTCTTCTCTCTTCTCTTTTTATTCTTTCTCTCCTTTCTTCTTGTGTTTTTTCATTCCTCTTATATTTTTTTCTTTCTGTTTCATTCACTCTCTAGAGATCTGTGATTTACCTTTATAATATAAGAATTTTTTTTATTGTTGTTTTATTATTTTGTTCTATTTTCGTCTGCATGAGAACGATTTTCTGGGCTCCGAAAAGATAAATTCCGGCAACCAGTTTCCGCACTGCTTGGATTTAGGTGTAGCTGTCTTGACCGTAAGTCCCTTCCATTTGTATTCTGTTGGTCTTTCCGCTACTTTATCCTATTTTTCCCTTGGGCATCGATCATTTTCCCTTTTGACTAGCGTCTGACAACTGGAATATCATTAGGCTCAGCAATAGTTTTAGTTAATCTTTTGAGCGGTGCTTGATTTTGATTTAGTGTGTTGGTGTTGTGCTTACCTTGGTGATCGTTTGAAGGTGTTGGAAGTGGTCCCCTGGTCGGCCATTTGGATTTCGGACGAGCTTCCGGACCCGCTCCCTTCTTGTGCCGATCAGTGTGTGAATTGTCTAGTGGACTGCTTTCACTTTGCGATGACCGTTTTGTTTTCGATTCTTTTCCTTCACCATTGGACTTGCGATGTTTGGAATCCAGGTTGATGCTTTTCCTGTTCCGCATTTGGCTTGTTGATGTGGGTGGGTTTGCTCTGTGGTAAACGTCTTGGACACGCCAGGTGCGTTCTCAAGGGTCCTTGTTTTGGTTGACAGCAGCCTTCCCAGGTGATGACATAGCTATGTATGTAAGTCCCCTCCGTGTGCCTCGGCGTTCTGCTACATTTTGTTTAATGTTCTATTACAGATCACTTTCACCTTCATTTACCATAGGTAAATTTATGTTTTGGAGCCCATTGAGGTTTGTAAATAGTTTTTGTTGTTGATAGTGTTCCCGGAGGGTTGGAGTTGTAATTTATTTTTGTACCTGCAGTTCCTTCCTTTGCTGTAACCTACGGTTAACTTCAGGGGAGGGGTCACGGTTTTTTTTTCCCCTTGAATTTTTTTAGTCCATTTAATCTGACATTGTTTAATTTCGAGGTCTAATATAAAAAGACTGGTGTTTGCAGAGTCCATTACATCTATCTGGGCAGGGCCGCGCCAAGGTATGTTGGCGCCGGGGTGCCAGGCAAAAGTTGCCGCCCCTAATAAGCTAAATTTATTTTAGCCTAAATTTAATATTTTTCATAATAAAACAAATACACTCATTACCATATCCCTTGATAGCCGGACCCCTTTGGTCGTCATTAGCGGCACACTTACAGCACAGCGGTACGTCGACGACATTCTGAGACCTGTTTTGCTACCTTTCCTTTTGCAGTACCCTGGCCTTATTTTTTAGCAAGGTAATGCCAGACCACATACGGCACGTGTTGCTATGACCTGTCTTGCAGCTTGTGAAACACTTCCTTGGCCAGACAGATCCCCAGATCTCTCTCCAATCGAGCATGTCTGGGGATATGATGGGAAGGCGACTGCATCCACCAGGGAATGTGGATGACCTAGCCCGACAATTGGAGCAAATTTGGCAAGAAATACCACAGGAGACCATCAGGGAGCTTTATCACTCTATGCCACGTCGTGTGACAGCTTGCATTCAGGGTAGAGGTGGGTCAACACCTTACAGAGCTCGTTACTTTGTAACTCTGAAATAAATCATTCAATTTGTCTGAAATTTTAATCATTTTCTATTCTGTACATAATCTTCCTGTCCACCAATTTTTGTCTCCATCGGACAACTCCTTCAAGGTGCGTCATTTTTTTTGTTAATGAGTGTATATATACAGTACAGTATATATATATAATTATATATTTTGCATATATTTCCTTTCCATTAGTATTTCTACACTAAATTATTTGCCGCCCGCCAAGATGTGCCGCGTGGGTACCGTGCACCCCTGGCACCCCCGCTTGGGGCGGCCCTGTATTTGGGTGAGTAAAGCTTTAAATGGTATAACACATCAGTCAAATGTTATATGAAGTTCCTTCAGAGTTCAGACGCATTTTTATTTTTTACAAAAATTATTTTTTCCCAAAACAGTGCAAAGATGTCTGCATTTTTTTAATTGAATAAGTTCTGCCAACATACAACTAAACAAAAAAATAAGAAACCACATTAAAAAAAAAATCACATTCGATTTTGTTTGGACTTGTCAAACATAATCAGGTGAAAAATTTAATACCAATTTCAAACTTTATAGGCAAAAGCTATTCATGTCTACATTTTGCTTTATTTCGTTTTAATCTCATGAAATACTTTGAGAATTATTGATGTCAACGTTTTTATGGGACGTTAAACACACAATAGAAGAACCAGGTTCAATATGTTACTATTGTTTTCAAAAATATTGCAGCAGATGTATTTTTATGATCTTGTATTTATCAGAAACAGCCTTTTGAAATGCTATATAGTTGTAATAATAATATTTTTACAATAGGGATATTTCTTTTGATAATTAATAATTCAAACACTTTTCATTTAATTTATCAAATCATGGAATTTGAAACATCGTTTTCTAAAATTGATCAATTTCTGAAATATTACTGCAAGTTAAGAATCGTGTAATTTTCCTAATAAACATTGAACTTTAGAAAAAAATTAATGTGAAAAATATTAATTAATGCAATTAGCTCAATAAAAACTAATAGAGTGAAGTGACTGATATATGTTATGGCTGTCATCATAATGTCACCACTTGCACTTTCGAAAACATATCTTTCAAATCAGCTTTTCAACTTCATTGAACTATAATTTCAGCAAACTAATTGGCCAAAAGATGTAATACTAGAAAATGCATAAAACAAAATCACAATTTCAAACATGAATAAAATAATTTTATGTATATTCTACCCTTCGAACAGAGATTTTTTTTTAATTGATTATAATATCATAATTTAAAAAAATTGAATTTATTTGTTTCAAGAAATGCTGACTTTATGGGTCTTGTAAGTAATCTTAAACTACTTATCAACCAAACAACTATCTGTAATATTTAAATATTATATAAATATACATACACTCTTCAAGTTTCGCAAAGCAAAGATTTCAATTAATCTTTTACAATTTAGAATCAAATTAACTTAACAAATAGAATATAAGAATCAAATTAACTTAAATTGCTAAACTTATAAAGCCGGACAGTGATGTGAAGTTTGAAAAATGTGTTTCTGTGAAGATACGGCCAATTTATTTGTATTGGCATTTATTGGCATATATATTTTCAATTTAGAATCTCAAACATACGGATTCTGAATTAGTGAATGACAACAGATTCAATAGTGAAGTCATATTAGGAGCCCAACAGCTACTACTAAATTATTTTACTCCACTCGAGGAGTTATCATCAAAAGAAATTTCACCATCGAGTCTCTTCACCACTCAAGATAGTCCACCACAAAATACGAGGGAGAGTCATAACGAAAGAAACATTTTGTGGTTCATGAAAGAAAAGGCTGCCACAAGCATAAATAAATTTCCTCATCAACGTGAAAACACACGTCAATGGATCAGAAGCTTTTGGCCAATCAGTTGCAACGAAATTGGAAGAATTTCACAGCATCATAATTGGATCAGAAGCTGAAACAGCAATTCTTAATATTAGGCTTCAGTTCAGGAAACAAGATGATCAAAAAGCAAATAGATTGTTCAAGTAATGCAATCTCAAATTAGCTTTCAGACAGATCTTTGAGATGAAAGGTCATTTCAAATTATCATATCTTTTATACGAATGCAGATAAAAATATGTTACGACAATTAGAACTCCTTACTATTAATTGTCTGTAAAAATTTATTTTATTTATTCTCCAAGATAGTCAATATTTCAAGATAACATTCATGTTTTGTAATGTTGCTTAAGCTTTTAAAATCTGGACATTATAGAGAAATTTAATCAAAATGTCATGTTCTGAAAAAAGTTGTTATTAGAAATGTGTCAAAAGCCCAGCACATAATAAACAACAAATAAATTGCCTTTTTCTGATTCATTTACCGGGGAGGAACAGGTAACAGCTGTTTCGCTATTCTACTAGCTCATCAGACCTGCCCCGCCTCTCCCGATAAAGAACCAGAAAAGGCGCAAACCTATGGGAGAACCACCGGCCAAGCTGGTAGTGGCTCCCCAAAGGCAAAAAAGGCAATAAATAAATTCCTGTGAGGCCGAGAGGCAACAACAGAAAGCTTCCCTACATCTTGTAGGCGAAAAGAAATAAATTACAAAAACACAAAGAAACACGGCTTCACTTAAGCATAAGAGAAAAGAATACGTGCTGATTAAATTCTTTGAAATGTGTCAAAAGCCAAGCACAGAATAAACAACAAATAAATTGCCTTTTTCTGATTCATTTACCGGGGAGCCACTGCCAGCTTGGCCTGTGGTTCTCCCATAGGTTCGCGCCTTTTCTGGTTATTTATCGGGAGAGGCGGGGCAGGTCTGATGAGCTAGTAGAATAGCGAAACAGCTGCTACCTGTTCCTCCCCGGTAAATGAATCAGAAAAAGGCAATTTATTTGTTGTTTATTCTGTGCTGGGCTTTTGACACATTTCAAAGAATTTAATCAGCACGTATTCTTTTCTCTTATGCTAAAGTTGTTATTACTCCAATTATTTAAAATTTTAAAAATTGCAAACTGTTAATTACAGAAAATACTGAGTATGGACTCGACCGTTCCAATTCGACTTTGTGCAAGGAGAACTGCAGGGGCTCGAGAGGTGTTGGTTACCCACAGAAAGAGATTGGTTGCTGGTAGGTTAACGACTGCGACTGGGAAGGTCAGGTAAGTGCAGTTGGGTAGGTCGGCTATTGGCTGGATTAAGGACGGTGCTGTAATTTCTTTAGCTGGGACAACTGCTAAGGCGGTGGTGGAACCTGGAGGGATGATGGCTGTTTCTGTGGCGGTACATATTAATGGCGCTAAGACAATGTTTTCAGCTTTGGCGAGGTGGTCATGCTGGGTGTTCCCCATATCTGTAAGGATTACTGTAGCAGCTGAGTAGTCAATGCGGGCTCCCTGGTCGATGTAAGATGGGCTGGTTGATTGGCAGCTAAGTTGTGGTATACGGCTTCGTCGATCAGGGGAGTTGTAGCAGCTATGGCGTTCCCAGTTACATGATGGACTGAAACGGCGGGGGCTGGTTGATCGGACCCTTGGTTGCGATGAAGGTTCCCGGCATTAGCGCTGGACTTGGCCGGTCCGTTGCAGCGGAAGCAGATGGGCTGATCATTCTGTGTACACCATTCGTTGGCGCATTGGCATGGTGAGGTTGTTCTGCACTGGGCTTGTTACTTGTTCCAGGGCTGTTGTTTGCTCTGTCCCTTGGTCACGAGTGTCATGAGATTGTGTACAATAGTGGTTAACGCGGTGATCTGGTTCTTCAGGTGATCAGTCGAGCTCGCGGTTGTGGGTTGTTGTGGGCCGAGAGTGGCTATGGTTTGCCTGTGGTATATCGTGATGCGGCGGGCTCGCTGTTGCTGATATCGCCGCCATTCCGTAATCATTTCGGTGACGGAGGATATGCGAGGGCCAACAATGCGGTGTGGATGTGTTGATTATAAATCCAGGTGTATGCAATTATTATAGTGAAAGTGAAACATAAGAAACAATTGATAAATAGGTTTATAAGAAAGAAAGTTAAGTTCGTGATCATTTTGTTGTATTGACAATAGTTTTTCACTTACTCAGGTGATTGCTTTTGTTGTGGATTCGCAACTGTTGTTTTTGTGGTGTTAAGTCGTCGAATAACGACGAGATGGAAAAGTTCAATAAATCAATATTTATTCTTGTATTATAGCAATGAAAGAAAAGTCTATATACGTTGCTTAATACTGAAATCTCAAGTAAGGAATTATATTTGTGAATTCACAAGAGATATTAATTCACAAATAAAGGGTTATTTCAGGTTAACAGCCGTTACCATAGAAACTGAGTTTCATCAGATTCCGGAGATATTTGTGTGTTATTATGAAGTGTCAAATGCGTTCTTTATACCGTGTTGTGATACATATACATCCTTCAAGATTTATTGATGGATAAAGGTTGCAGGACTTTGATCTAAGAAGAACCAAATGAGTCATATTTATTCCATATTTACAGTTAAAGAACTCTGAAAAGACGTGTCAACGATAGATTAACACTGCTATGAGAATCGTTTTAAAAGGAACGGAGTTACTTAAAGAGTGAAAAAGACTTAGTATTAACTGTAATATGTTAAAAGAATAATAGAACACGTAAACGTCATAAATTTGATATTTATTGATGATCTTTTCTAGATGAAATGAACTTTGAAAGAGTACCTTGCCATCAGTGGGCATTCAGTGTTTGTATAAATGTACCAGAACTTTTAGTTGTAAAATAAATCTATCTTGTTTCATGAATATAGACTAATAATATTCTCTGTTACAAAATCAAGTTAGGAATAAGGTTACATTCCATTAAAGATTTATCCACAGGATATCAGTAGCTACACCTTTCAGGAAGTGATGGAGGCATTGGTCGTCCGTCATGTAGGGTCTACCTTGCTACATAGATGAATTACATCTTGAATGTACTCTTTGCAGGATTCTTGAGGAAGCTGTACTCGGATGGAGAGTGTCTGCTCGGCTTCTGTGGCGATGTGATGGGGTGCCACGAATGTATCTGAATTTTGGTGACGAAGGAGGCCCAGATGAGGATGGTGGCTTCGTCGTTATCGAACCAGTGACGGGCAGTGTCGGTGAGGGCGAAGGGTAGGTATGCCAATTTGTTGTTGTCTGTCCATCTGCTGAATTGTGCTAGACGTTCGAAGACCAAGAGGGTCAGTTACTGCACCGGAGAATGGGGTTGGGTTTGTAAGGTGAGGGAGGTTCTGGTAGTTGGCGTTCGAGCAGGGTCAGTGGCTTGGATCAGGTCGTCTAGGATTGGTGAGCGTTGTGGTTATTGGCAGAGTTCGGCATGGTGGGTCCATGGTTCAACGGGTCTTCGGCACCAATGATGTGAGGTTGAAATAACTGAGACTAGCGTCGGTGTTACTTAAGATACACACATACTTTATTTACAATTTATTTACAGATTGTATACATGTTTGGTGGATTCTCAAGATCTGCTCGAAGCTTTCTCTTCGGTTGGTCACTGGCTGCTCGGAGCTTCCTTTTCGGTCGGTCACTGCGAGAGAGAGCTACTTGCGTAGTTGAATAACAGAGCAGATTAACTGACCAATCCTGGAAGTTTTCAACTTTGCATCAATACAAAGAATATTTCTTTTTTATTTATTTATTTTTGATTTCATTAAAAGTTTATTTTTAGTCATCCATTTCTGTTATCGATGTCAGCTGCTCTCTTTTCAAGACCTGGGTTTCAAACAATCGGCTAGGCTTAGTGGTAAGCGAGGTTTTGGTTTCCTTAACAATATTGGACACTGAATCAGATGAAATACCTGATGCTTCAGTCATTTTACGATAGAGATAGACGACTTGAAATAATAAATAACATTCCAAAGATTCCTCTCGATCGACTCTTCAAAGTTTTATTGGCACAAACGAACAACGGTGTGTGTTCAGCAGCCGCCATGTTCAAAACGGAAGTACATGGAAGAACTAATGCTCAATCGTTCACCATATATGGAGTTGTCACGTGTCTTCACAGATGTAATAAACGGACTATAGTGACAGTTAATTTCTGTTTTTACTTACTTGATTTGTAAACGTCATTAAATTATCTGAAAGCCCTAATGGCTTCCATTAGTTTTCTTTCTAAATCATCGAACACGGCCATTGGTCTTTTCTTGATGGTAAAATCGACTTTGTTTGAC
Organism: Thereuonema tuberculata; assembly: GCA_023159025.1. Classification (NCBI taxonomy): domain Eukaryota; kingdom Metazoa; phylum Arthropoda; class Chilopoda; order Scutigeromorpha; family Scutigeridae; genus Thereuonema; species Thereuonema tuberculata. Next base: position 11,311,699 of record JAFIDM010008419.1, on the reverse strand, counting down.
TCCTGAAAGCAGACTTCAATCAGGAACTCTTTCTCTGGAAAGTACTTGTCAAGGGTTAGAAAAGGACCAAAGTAATGTCCTTTTTCTTTGCATTGTTCAATTGAAATGACTAAATGAAGAAAGAAATAACTTGACAGGAAGGGAAGGAACTTCGAAAGATGTTTCAAAACCTCATCTATTTCTTTTCTTTTCAGACACGTTATGTTACCCATAGTGACCGCTGTGTCATCAGGGTACAGTGTCAACTTAAGCATCCCAATTTTTGGAAAAGGAAAAGAATGATTCTCTTCAACAGTTTTGATGGAATCAACAATGAAATCAATTTGCTTCAAATATTTCTTGGAATCGCACTCCAGAAAAAGAACTAAATACATTGGGAATGTTGCTTGGATTAGAAATGACATAAAACGCTCTTTATTCGTTGGAGTACTTTCAAATCCTCTTCTAAAATCAAAAATAATTGTAAACAACAATTTAAACTTTGAAACTATCTGAGCGAAAGAATCTGTTATTTCATCTTCAACTGATAACAGCTGCAAAGTTTTGAAAGAAGCGAAAGAATGGTGAGATTTTGAACAAAGTGCTTTCATTAGCCGATTGTCACAATTCAGTTCCTTCATATGACACAGAGTAACAAGACTAATGGACGTTTGTTCACTGAACACACATTTGACAATTCTCAAAACATCAATGGCAACAGGGAAGTTCTTTGTGAAAGTAACTTGAATGTGTTGCAAGTCTACATTTCTCCACTGTTTTCCTTCGTTACACAACTGACTTAAGTCAACCTCGTAGTCTGTTGATGATGTGAAGTTAATTCTGAGTAGCCCCAGTGTTCGGGATTTTGATAAGCAATCGATTAGTTCAATAAACTCCTCATCAGAGACAAAGATATTATAGAAAAACAGTGAATACAACTGAGAAACAGGGCTTTTTACTGCTTCAATCAGTGGATCGATTTCCACAATCGGAATTCTTTTTCTATCTCTTAAGGAGAAAGCGTTAACTGATACTAAAAGTAATCCCTGTAAATTTTGCTTCTTAATAACATCTGATGCTGCTTTAATATCTCTTTTTTGAAACATGGTATTACATAATACTACACTGTGGAGATTGAGTTTTCTTACTGATATTTTCTCCAACAGGACAAAAACTGATTCGTCACAATGTGGGAACCTAATGGCAATTCTCTGTGGCTTCAAATTCAGAATCTCTTCCATCAAAACCGTTATCTCTGATTTGTTGAAGGGCTTTTCTAAGCATTTACTGCCTTTCAAGTTTTGACAAGGGAAATTGATTCTCACAAGTTCAAATGAAGATCTATGTAGATTACTGAAAGTGAAGTGTTTTACAGGAATGTCCGATGTAATGTGATGAACATGAACAATCAACTCATGCCATTTATGTTTATCTATGAAATTATTTCCAGGTAAACTTTGTTGGTAGAGATTTTCAAAAACAACAATTTGATTGTTATCAATGGCTACACTCAAGTGTAAATCAGGTGGAATTAAATTTAACAAAGTGTCGTTATTTGTGAGAATTGGACTGCATTCTTTAATTAAGATTACAGAACTATTCCAATTTCCAACATAAAACCACTTCGGAATCAACTCAATCACACTTCGTGACTTTTCTTTCAATAATCCACAAAGAAAAGGGATTATTAAGGACTCTTCTTTTTCAGTGTCCATAAGAAACCCGGGGAAGATTTGAAAGAAATTATTCTTTTCTTCTAGGAATAATTTGGATAAATACAACGCGCAGAGAAATTCTGATACGGATTTATGGAATGGTTCAACAAGAGTGTCATTAAAGGATAATTTTATCAGTAGTCCAATTTTAACAAGAAAATCTCCTTTGACTTGCTTTTCTTCGAAAACCAGTATGTTTTCCTTTATTGCTTTGAATACTTCTTCACCAAATTTGTAGAGATCATCTAATAACTGTTTCTTTTGTTTACATTGTTCATTTTCAAATAAGTTTGAAGTAGAGGCTGGTTTTTCAATTTTCTTATCGAATCTAACAATAAGGAAGTTCACAATTTGTTTGAATAAATCGGTCATTGTGGCTGGAAGCTCATAATCTTCTGGATTGTTTTCCACAAGCAAACAGAATAACAATAGCATAAGAGGACAAGTAGATAATTCCTTGACACTTTGATTATTATCAAGCTTTTCCAGAATTTTCTGTATCTTCCAAGCATTTGTGTCTAATTCAAAATATTGATTGACGAAACTAATTCGTCCCTCTTTCGAAAATCCTCTGATAATAATCCTTTCTAATAAAATTACGTTCAAATCATTGAGTAAATCAGTTGGCCTCGAAGTGAAAAGTGCATAGAAGTTGTCATTTGTTTTGATTTCTCTAATAAATTTAGCGACCTTTTGTTTTTGTTTGGAAGGAACTTCGTCTATACCATCCAAGATAAACAGAACTTTAGAATGGTTCACTACTTTTAAAATGTCTTCTGTATAAATATTGCTCTCTTCTATTTTAAATCCCTGGTTTAATAGAAACCCTTCAATGGAATCTTTGTTATGTCTTCTTAATTCAATAACGAATACTAAATGAAAAGATTTGAGTTTCCCTTCAGCCCAGGACTGTGCTACTTTATAAGCTAGAGTAGTTTTTCCGTAGCCAGGTCTACCTTCAATCAAAGTGAATTTGTTTCCCTGATCGATTAATTGAAGAAAATGCTCCATGTTGATCTGGGTTTGTTTCATTTCCCTGCCACTGATGTCTTCGGTCACTAGGCATAAGTCGATGTAATGGTCCTCTATTGTTAGTTCTTTGGTAAGCCAAGGAATGGTTCGCATTGGAAGAGACGAGTAATTCTTTTGTAATTTGCACTTCAGATCTGAAAAAAAAAGGAAATGAAGAAAATGAAACAGCCAATGAATGTACCTCAATAATATTCAAATCTATTGCAATGTTTAGTTTATTTTCCTTTTCTAAAAGTCTTGAAAATCTGTGTAAATATTACGATAAAGTCAGGAAACTTTAGTCACATGGTTTTGAATTACAGTTTCAAAACATATTTTGGATTAGTTTTATTAGAGGTGTAATTTTACTTTTATAGTAATGTGGTATAGAAAGCAAAATATTTGAAAAATAGGCTAGCATAACATATTAGCATATTATTAGCATAATATAAGCATAGTATTAGCATAACATTAGCATAGTATTAGTATAACATTAGCATAACATAAGCATAGTATTAGCATAAAGTTAGCATAGTATAAATAATTTTTAAATAAATAGTTTTAAATAATTATGAATTCTAACGATAATTCGGAAGACGATTTCTGGAGATAACAGATTGTCTACAAAAGTTTAAAAATTTTACCTTTTGCAGGCAGATTGGGGTCTGTACAGTAACTCTCTTATATTAGTAAATTCTTTTAAATTAATCCTAACTTTAAGCCAAGTGGTTTGTGATTGGTTTACAAAAATTAAATACATCACGACAATTCCGAATTCACTTCAGAAAGCTTAACAGAGGATGTATGTGCCTCCATTTTCCTCTTTTATAATGAGAAATTTGCTTGAACTTTGAATAATTTGAAGTTAAAATTGAAATTGAGATGAGATTCTTTTATTATTTTAACTAAACAATATTATCTTAACTAGCGTTTACCTACAGCTTATATTTGGTCTGTTTGTTTGTTTTTTGTGTAAAACAAAACTTATGATGATGAAGAAAAAATTTTATTCAGATATTCCATCATTCTCAAAAACGAATTGTTTAATTTTTTTTTTTTTTTTTTTTTAAATTTCACTTTATATTTGAAGGATTGCCCATTTATACTTCCTTAATTAGAGGATTTTTAGAGAGTTCTTTATGAGAAATCTTACAATTTGATTATTACTTGATTTCGTTCCAAATGAGTAGTTTCATTTAGAACAGGGGTAAGAACTTTCGTCTCTTATTTATCAGAAGTTGTGGTTTCACCTCCATAGGAAGAACTACTTCTGTGTTCAGAGGGCTGTGTCTCAACTTTTTAGGAGATTAACAGTAATCCATTACTTAATCCATTAATACGTGATTTCCATAATCCACTAGTTGAACTCATTCATTCAGAAGTATTTTTTCTTACCGTTTATTATTCTTCTGTTCTTTTCTTCTTCCGATTGATCAAAGGTCCTTTGAGTCTAACGTAAACAATTAAACATTGATTTTAATAGTTTAACACCAGATTATGTTAAATGTTAACAGAAAAAAATTTATCTATCACTAAGTTTAAATTGAAAAAGAGATTATTGCTGTTAATGTTATCTTTAGTTTATCTTAACTCATTTATATCAGTTATTTTTACGGAGGGTTGATGCACGTTTATTCGGTCGATTTTGATCACGTCTAGACGTAGCAGAACCCTTTTCTCCACCATCGGTTGTGTCAAATGGGGTGCTTCTTCATTCTGGCAACGGCTCTATATCGCAGTTTCCATTGAAGAATGATGCGTTGGAGGTAGACGAGGGGGATCTTGTTCCACTCCTCTTTGCAATCTTTTCAAATCCCTTATACTGTTTTCGATCGTCGTATTCTCAGAACCCATTTAAGTAATCCGAACCTACAGAAATTCATTGGAGATGCATCACGGGATTTTACAGGAATCACGCTGTATGCGATTGCTCGTATTCCGGTTTTAGTCGCAATATTGGCCATGTACAGCTTGGTCGCCTTGTCGTGATGAATCCACACTTTTCTTTTGTCACCGCCGTACAATGCGGGAATATCGTCACGATACAAGGGTTCCAAGAAATGCTCTCGGTAAAAAGGCAGCGTTAATCTTGACCTTTGCAAATACCTTCCTCAGCGGTAACTTTCCTCTGTACCTGTAACCCACAACAATTATGACTCCTCTCGAAAAGTTTTCTTTGCATTCGCGGTATCACGGAAATCGACCGAATAAACGTGAATCAACCCTCCGTATAAATAATTATAGATCAATAACATTAACTTATCCTTCCAACAAAATTAATTAACATTCAAGCATTAGTTGAAAGGATTTTACATTTCTTATAAAATTAGTTTCTTCAAAATTTTTGAGACACAAGTTTGTTTCTTGGAATGGATTAGGTTAAAAATTAATCTCAAATAAACTCATTTCAAATTTCTTTTTTCTGAAAGAAAATATCAAAATGCAAATAATGAAAAGGTAAAAAGTTCTAATAAATTTTACGTGCCTCATGGTAACTATGAAATGATAACTATGAAATGATAAACTATGAAATGATAACTATGAAATGATAACTATGAAATGATAAACTATGAAATGATAACTATGAAATGATAACAATGAAAGGCACATAGGAACCAAAAAGATTTTGCACCTCAAGCTGTCAGCGAGAGAAACTGGGAGGCCGTTTCGCCCTCTTTAGGACTCATCAGCCAGACAAACTCCATCGATGATAGACTCAGAAGGTGAGAACATATAAGAATCCCACTCTGGCACTCAGAAGCGGGACTCCACAAAATCAAAACACATTCAAAAATACACAATAATAGAAAACATGTCAAACCCTTGTTCTGCGCTCCGCTAGGCTCAAAAGGAATTGGCTAAAGCCTAAAACAAAGCTTTTAAACTAACCAGTTTAAGTAATAACAAATTTAACGTGCTTATTAACTCAATAAATTGGTAACTGCGGATTCTGAACTTATCATCGGTGGAGTTTGTCTGGCTGATGAGTCCTAAAGAAGACGAAACGGTCGTCCCAGTCTCTTTCCGGTGACAGCTCGAGGTGCGAAATCTTTTTGGTTCCTCTGTGCCTTCCGTAGTTACCATTTCTTTTTGTAAAAAGTTCTTCAAATAATTAATCAACATGTCTTTAATGACGGAAGTTCAAGAATATCCAAAACCTAATTTAATTAAGTAACTAAAGATATTTTAGCATTTGATTTGAGCACATTTGGCTGATGCAAAATAGCAATTGAAAATGAACTACTTTGTTGTCTACTATTGTCTGCTACAAATATTTAATTTTAATTTCTTTCTGGTGTAGAAATCTTTCAAAATAGGTTCTCAATAAATGCAATGAATTTTTCTTGTTTATAAACAATGTTTTCAAAAAGAAATTATCTCTTAACTTACCTGATATATATAAGTTGGAGCATTGCCTTGTAAAATGCCAATGGCTGGTCCGTAAGTGGTTGCAACATTTACAGGCGCAGTCTATAAAATATATATATATATACATATATAAGCTTCTCATTTGCAAATAACTAAAAGTTATAATGAAAAATTTATTTTCCTTCTTTAGTTTAATATTTTGAAAGTTGAAGTTCAGCTTGGTACTAAATTAGCTTTAAATCCTATCTATTTATTAGTTATTCAGGGCCCCCAAAGAGGGAGGGTCAATTGGTCCCTCAGCACCAGGAACCAGCTTCAAAGGGGCCCGGGCTGAGATCTTAATTGAAAAAGAATTATATGAATCAGCCTCTCACTTCTAGGCTTTTTTTTTTATAATTAAATCTATATTTTATATAAACTACCTTTCCATTTTAACCGTTTGCATAGAGCGGTTTTTTTCTAAACTTTCATTTCTAAATGTTTGGGAAAAGTAGATGTTGGTTTTAAATTGATTTACTCTAAAAATACTGCTGATAATTGTGTGTGGAAGTTTTAAAATATAAATACGACAAATATGAAATCCTGTGTATTTATGGAATATTTTTGGCTACAAATTCTATTATTTTGACCATAACATGGGAGGGGAAGAGGGGGGGGGGCCAAAAACTTTACTTGAGAACTGGGCCCTGAATTTGATGTGGAGGAGGTCTGATGCTAATAAAGTTATCCACAGAATGGCCGACGTTGTAACCTTCCAGAATATTCATTTTTCGTTCTGTGTATTATATAATCATGACTTGAATCCAGAAAATTTTCATTAACTTGAAAAAAATACATATATCCAATTAAATTCCATTAATATTTTTTTAATAAAAGAGTTGATTAAGAGTTTGATTAAGGTTTTTAATTAACTTAATAACAATAAGAACCATTGCAAGGCTTTCTCCTTGTCGATGAACTAAAATTAGTTTCTGAAAATACATTTTTTTATTCCGTCAGAAACTTTTGATCCTAAAAAAGTAGCTTTTAACAGTAGTATTAGCTACACATTTGCCGAATCTTTCACAAATATCACTTGTAAGTTTCCGCCGGCACCTTTGGAAATGATTTCTAAATTCAGCCAGAATTCTCCTCACAAGAATATCTCTACATGTAGACTATAATCGTCAAAAATCGATCGTTTTACCTTTCAAACACCAGATGACGCTAATGATTTATTTATAACCAAGAAATGTAGGATTTTCCTATGCCTTTTGATAGGAAAGTAAAGTAACGCCATCTGTTGACCCCTGATGTAGTCTTATTCAAAGAAGGTCTTTGATAAACAGTTATGAAAGGTTTCCAAATTCGGAAAGAATGTTAAACGTAAATTAGAATAGAATCAGATATAAGAGGAAACATTCTGCATGAGTTAGTTATGATATACAATGTAAAGACACATGATCGATAGATCAATTTCCTTAGCATCGTAAAAAACATCATGGGTTGAAATCTAACGAACTTTAATGCATTTTTTATGAATTAATAGTACTGATGGTTTACTAAAATAAAATATTTGTGTATTGAGGCCATTATAAAATAATCTTTTCGATATTTGTTTTGGTTTTATTTTTTATTTCCTAAATAGCTTAAAAAGGAGAGGTGTGTAGAAGGTGTCTGAAGTAGTCAAGGTCATTTCATCGCGAGCTTATTACTTCGAGCCAAATCCGTGTGAAGGATTTTATATTTTAATAATTATTATTTTTTTTCTTTTACCTAATAGTAAGTTCTTTTTATTTCTTTTTCTTTTCTTTATTTGTTTTGGTTGTATTCTTTTCCATTGAATATCTTTGTTAAGATCTTTTATTGTCTTATGTAATCAATTTAGTGAATAAAGAAATGAAACCAAAAATTAAGATAATGAAAACACTTTTAAATTTGAAATAGCAAAATAAACAAACATAAATACAACAAATAAAAGTAAAAACTTTGTGCAAATTCATAATATTTTTGTAATAATTATTAAAAAAATAAAATCCCTCCCACGGATTTGATTCGAAAGTTATAAGCTGTCAATGCTATGCACTTGACTACTTCAGATACCTTCTTTGCACCTCTCATTTTTAAACTATTATAGAAATAAAAAATAATACCGAAACAACTATCGAAAAGATTGTTTTATAATGTTCCCAATAACACAAAATATTTTATTGAAGTAAACCATCAGTACTATTAATTCATAAAAAATGCATTAAAATTCGTTAGATTTCAACCCACGATATTTTTTACGATATTATGACGCTAAGGAAATTGATCTATCGATCATGTGTCTTTACATTATATATCATAACTAACTCATGCAGAATGTTTCCTCTTCTATCTGATTCTATTCTAATTTACGTTTAACATTCTTTCCGAATTGGAAACCTTTCCTAACTATATCAAAGACCTTCTTTGAATAAGATTACATCAGGAGTCAACAGATGTGGTTACTTTACTTTCCTATCAAAAGGCATAGGAAAGTCCTACGTTTCTTGGTTATAAACAAATCATTAGTGCCATCTGATGTTTGAAAGGTAAAACAACCGATTTTTTACGATATTTGGATCGCATTTTAGACGACTTCCCCTGGGATTCCGTATCTAAGATTCATGTCATTTAATTAACACAATCTATAGATTCAGTCTGCAAAGTTTCATTAAAATCTGAATTTTTAGAGTTCGAGAGGTTTCCTTATTAGCATGACGAAGGAGGAGGAGGGAATCAGATGAGCATGTGACGTCACATTACATTTCACTTAAACGCATTTCTTGAAATCAAAAATATCTACTAAGAAATTCATTAAAACCCCCGCAATTTTAAAAAGTGACAAGGGATAAAGTTCAAACGAAAATATACTTGAATATGAGGAATATGCATCAAAATGCATAGTGAAAGGATAAGGTTTAGGACTGATTAAACGACTTAGTTTTTGAAATGATTAATAGGTGAACTAAACTACAAATACATAGTTAGTCCAACAGAAGGATCTTGATGATCTCGTTTGCATGAGAATTACGGAAAACACGAGATCTGGCCATTAGCCTCTTCAGGAGGTGTCAAGGAATTTAGTACTTTGAATGTCTGTTTACTAGGAAAATGCTACCTAATGAATTTATTGTTGTTTATTGACTGTTTTAAATTTATGAAAAGTATATTAAAATATAGCAAAAGTCTCATGCATTTCCCCGTATTATAATTCGTTTAAATATTTCAATGAAATATAAACATACATATATATATATATACATATATATATTCATTAACAAAAAAAAACGACGAACCTAGAAGGAGTTGTCCGATGGAGACAAAACTTGGTGGAGAGGAAGATTATGTACAGAATAGAAAATAATAAAAATTTCAGACAAATTCAATGATTTATTTCAGAGTTACAGAGTTATAAAGTAATGAGCTCAATAAGGTGTTGACCCACCTCTACCCTGAATGCAAGCTGCCACACGACGTGACATAGAGTGATAAAGCTCCCTGATGGTCTCCTGCGGTATTTCTTGCCAAATTTGCTCGAATTGTCGGGCTAGGTCATCTACATTCCCTGGTGGATGCAGTCGCCTTCCCATTATATCCCAGACATGCTCGATTGGAGAGAGATCTGGGGATCTGGCTGGCCAAGGAAGTGTTTCACAAGCTGCAAGACAGGTCATAGCAACACGTGCCGTATGTGGTCTGGCATTATCTTGCTGAAAAATAAGGCGAGGGTACTGCAAAAGGAAGGCTAGAAAAACAGGTCTCAGAATGTCGTCGACGTACCGCTGTGCTGTAAGTGTGCCGCTAATGACGACCAAAGTGGTCCGGCTATCAAGGGAAATGGCATCCCAGACCCTAACTCCTGGTTGAGGGCCTGTGTGGCATGCAATAGTGAAAGCAGGATCGGCACGCTGCCCTGGACGTCTCCACACACGTCTGCGAGGATCGTCAGGACTCAGTTGGAAGCGGGATTCGTCGCTAAACACTATAAGTACCCAGTCAGCATCATTCCAACCGGATCGAGCCAAGCACCACTGTAATCTGGCCCGACGGTGTGCAGACGTGAGTGGCAGGTGGCGTAGCGGTCGGTACGAGCGTAGATGTCGCTCTCTCAGCTATCTGTGAATGGTCATGGTGGACACTCTTGTGCGGGTCGCATATCTGATGGTTGATAACGATGATTCAGGTGCTGTGACAGCTGATCTGACAAACAGTCTATCCTCCCGCTCTGCTGTGGCCCTAGGTTGACTGCTACCTTCATGACGCTGAAATCTGTCATTGTCCACCCATTCCTGCCAGCATCTTCTAATCGCCGCAACACTTCGACCCATATGACGAGCGATTCTCCGATTTGCCCAACCTGCCTCTCTCAATCGAATGATACGACCTGTTTCAAACTCTGACAGTTGCACGTAATGAGCCCGAATCCTGCGGCGAGGCATTTTTTCAGTCGTTGAAAGATATCCTAACTCGCAATGCAACAGAAATTTTGACCATCAGATTGAGAATCGCTTCTTATATACACCTGCTGAGTGCGCAGTTCCGATGCGCTGTAGCTCTCGCTATTCATTCATTGGACACCAAAGTTTAATCATTTGCATGGGCGGTCCCAATGTCATTGCATTCGAAATTTCATTACAATCGGACAACTCCTTCTAGGTGCGTCGTTTTTTTTTTGTTAATGAGGGTATATGACACATTCATTCATTTTTTATTTGTTTTTGATTTTTGTGATTAGCAAATAAAATAAAATAAAAATCGTGTGCCTTTTTGATTATTAATTCGTTAATGTAATGTTGCATTTCAAATTTAAAATCGATTGTCTTACCGTATATAAATGTATTTGCTTCAGCTACTCTGTCTTGAACTCTTTCTAAAGGAATGAGAGGTCCTCCATTAATTAATTCCCTTCCGAAAATATTCTTCAACTTGCAATATTATTTTCCGTGTGCTGCTTCATATAGTACTGTTTCTCGACATTTTATGAGAATACTTGGATAGAGGCTATTCTCGCGTAAATTACGTGAAATCACGAAAAAACGAGATCGTCAAGATCCGTCTGTTGGACTTTAAATATAGTATAATTTGGGGAAGGGGAGGGTTATAAGATTATGACAAAGTGTGACAAGGGAGGGGCAGGGGGTCGAAAATAACAGAAATTAGTGTGACGTAGTTTGTGGACAGCCCCTTATAACGAATATCTTAAGTATCTCGTAAACAAGAGTAAATTTCTATTTTTTTTAAATGTCATTTTCTACTTCAGACCTTGAGTAAGATTCATCAATTTCTTTTCTTTTATTTTCTTAATGTTGAAATTTTTAGCAAAGAGCAGAAACTAGAAACTACGGGATACACATATTTTAAATCCAATATTACAGTAAACAGTATTATGCAGTATTTGTAGTAATAATTCTAAATAAAATTACTTACATTTGTATATACATTTCTACTGAAAATGGAAGAAGCAGCCTAAAAAAAATGAGAATTAAAACAGTCAATCAATAGTGTTTCTTAGTTTTTAGATTTATTTTTTGTTTGTTTTCTAATTCAGTAGAACCCCACCAATCCGAACCCCGTTAATCCGAAATTTCGGGTAATCCGAACACAAAAAAAGGGACAAAATTTTTGAGAAAATAAAACACCCAAACCATACGAAATTGGTTTTTATTACGTTTTAAAAATATACAATTAAATACTAAGTGTATTGTACAGTACGGTACAGTATTACTAAAAAGGCTTACAAGAACAGGATGTAACAATAACATAAAATTACAATAAGAGCATGGTGTAGTTTGTTGGGATTTAAAATTGAAAAATTACGAGCCAAAAACAAAATGGCTGGTTCCCCTTCCATTCCACGTATGAGAAAAGCCATTTGGTAGCAACTGGATGGGGTGACTGACCTTGGTCCACTCGCTCAGGTAGTGGGTGAACAGTTTGCGGCTGGCATCGCCAGCTCACGCACACTCACTGACGCACAGTACAATAATGGGCGACCGTGAAACGACAGAATTAATGGGCCACTGTGACTCTCGTTTTGATTTCGGATAATCCGAACTTTTGCCAATCCGAACAGGCCTCTGTTCCAATTTAGTTCGCATTGGCAGGGTTCTACTGTAATTACTTTTATCTATTAAATGAAATAGTTTAAGATATTTCGTGGTTTTAAGTAGTTAAAATATTTTTTTTTTCAAAGGATACAAAACAAGTCAAATCTTACGGGGTTTAGTCTCTTTGTAAATGCGCTTTAATGAAAGTAAGAGAACAGACACATTGAATAGCTCATAAAGCGCTACCTTACAAAGACTATTTACCGTGTTCTAAGATTATTCAGAGCGGTAGCTGTTTAAATTGGATATACAATTAGAAAAATACTTAATAATCGATTGTAAACGATTAGAACGATAGATAATAATTACTTTTATCTATTTAATGAAATAGTTTAAAATATTTCGTTGATTTAAGTAGTTAAAACAATTTTTTGCAATGGTTAGAAAACAAACCAACCTTATGGGTCTTTGTTATGTAGCGCTTTATTTGCTACTCAATGTGTCTGTTCTCTTATTTCATTAAAGCGCATTTACAAAGGGACTATGGGATTTAGTCTCTTTGTAGATGCGCTTTAATGAAAATAAGAGAACAGAAACATTAAATAACAAATAAAGCGCTACATTACAAAGACAATTTACCGTGTTCTAAGATTATTCAGAGCGGTAACTCTTAAAGTTGGATAAAAAAATTTAAAAAAAATACTTGATAATCGATTGTGAACGATTAGAAAGATATATAATACAGTAGAACCCCAACAATTCGAACCCCGTTAATCCGAGTATTACTGCCGTGACCCTAATTTCGATTTCGGATAATCCGAACTTTCGCCAATCCGAACATCCTTCTGTCCCAATTAATTCTACTACATATTGATTTAATGAAGATCAAACAGAAGTTAGGAGGAATCCTCGGAAATATAAATTATAAGTTAATCTGAAAAGGATTACATTTAAATGTAAATTCTTTGGTTTTTATTTTAGCAAATATAAAAAAAAAATCAGTAATAGATTTTCTGAGAATTAAGTATTTTTGTTGATCTATGAAAATAGTAAAAAGCAAGCTTAAAATCAAATATTTGTATATTTCTGATGTATTTAGAATACATTTTAGTTTTTAACTAAGACATTAGTTTATACAATAATTATATATAAAATAAAAACATTGAAGATAAAATTTAAATTAGAAATCATGAAAGATTAACATTCTTATGTTCAAAATTATTTCCATGATTTTCTTATTTTAGCTTTTTTTGATTCAAAAATAAATAATTGAACGTTTCTTTTATAATTTAGAAAAAGAAAGCTTAACATAAACGAGAATGTTGGAATAGTAATAATCCAAAAGTTATTGTAAAATATTGGATTTTTTTATCTCTTTTTACACTGTATCAAATAAACTACTCACAACTCCGAACTTGAACCAATATTTTGTCTTCTTTCATCTTAAGACTTTTTCAAGGTTTTTACATGAAGTAAATAAAATAAAATAAAATAAAATGAAATAAAAGAGAATAGAGAATTCCTCTTCTTCTCCACATGTAATAATAAAGCCATATCATTTTATAAACAATACAAACATATCAAACATAAACAATGTTAATCCAATAATCTAACCTTTGCTTAAATACAACAAATAAAACAAACAATAAATGACATAATGAATGGAAATAAACACCCATCATAAAAATTTATGTTAATTTTAAAATTTCGTTGATTCTTTTATTATTTTTTATGAATCTCCTAAAAATACCTAAAGATATTTCATTTACTTTAAGTGATCTACCATTATTAAAACACTTCCAACAATTAATTAAGCAAGATTCCAATATAAATCTCATATTTTTCTTCTTGAGCTTCCAATATAACATGTACTATCGGGTCAGGCTTATGTTCTAATTTCAAGCAGTGGTCTGCCCATTCTGATGTTTGTATTTAAATGCTCTTATATGGTCTTGGACTCTTTCCCTAAGTGTCCTTCCTGTATTTCTTATTTAGTCCCCTACTTCTTCCTTTTTACAATCCCTGCAACTTAGAAGATATACTACACCCATTTTATTCAATATTTCCATTTCTTCTAGTAGAAATATATATAGTATACCTTATATGATGCTTTTTCTATTCCTATTTTATTAATGTAAGCAATTTATAAGAAAATTTGAAGTGATTCTTTCACTTACTCTTTGAAAATGTCCGAACCACATTCCACTCTCTGGAATTGATTGTTCTTCTTTTTCATTCTTGAAACTCATTCTGAAAGAAACAACAATGTATTCAAATAATATAAAATATTAAGAAGTAATTTGTATAGGTTATCTAAATTATATAGTTTACCATTAATTTTGAGTTATTTACTTCCAGTGAATAGAAATCGAATAGAAATTGATGAGATAATCTATAGGAATAAAATAAGACACAGCTTTAGTATCTTCCCTACAATCCACACGAAACAACTATATTCGCTCTCTAAATATTACAAAACATACACACATATAAATAAATTACGTGGGTGTATGTTTGTTTTTCTATTGTGAAACATATACGGTATATTCGTGATCTAAGAACCCTCAGCGGCTCTATCATAAGGGCTCATCACTTCAGGTAATGCAATAGTATATTTTTCCTTTGGATTTTATCCCATTTTATTTTTAACCCCATTTTATCCAATCAATATACACAGCTAAAGGGAGGGGCTATAACCCCCACTAGCCCCATCCTTGGATCCGCCTATGGCTCCAGTTGCTTCAAGTTAAAAATAGATTTCTTGGGAAAATTTTACTGAACATTTTTCTCAACACTATTCAGGAATTATTATTTTCAATCTTCTTAAAGCCAATAGTAATATAAAATGAAATATTAGAAGAATTCAAAATAGCAAATGAGCACAGGGAAAAAATGTTTATTAAACTAATCAGCTAAAGATCATTATTTTACAAAATATAAGATATAAAAGTCTTATTATAAATTTATCTAATCTTCAAAATCTATTCATTTTTAAATTGCTTAATCAAAAGAACTTTCTGAGGTCGTATTTAACAACAATTAAATGGAACTAGAGTTACTTCCATGATGCTATGAATTGAACCTTTTATAGCAAATTTTAAAACAGATAAAAAGAATATGTTTCTCACCTACAAGATTAGCAGTGTCGGTTCGGATTCATAATCAGGTGAAAAAGAATTATCTTTACTTTGAGCACGTGTTAATCAATGAACGATCACGTGACTCAATGCTAAGATAAAAACTCTCTTATCAATACCGAATCATTAACTCCATTGTCGATCTAAAATCTTAAAAAAATGTAATTGCAGAAATATTTCTTTTTCTTTTATTATGTTGTCTAATTGAAATATCATTATTATATAACTATTTGATTTACTTCTGGTTACTTTATTAATTATTTGTAAGTAATCTTTAAAATTAGAAATTTAGAAAATGCAACGAAATGCAATGAAAATGTAATATTTTTAGAAATCCGTATTTTTGTAGAAATTATTTATCTATATTTATCTATATTTTATTCATTTTAATCGTTAATCGTTATTTATTTTAAAACGTTCCTTTTCTATTTTCTAATAATTGATGTTCTGTTTATTTTTAAATTCTTTTCCGTTGAATCAATTAATTAATTTAAATTCTTTATGTTTTATTCAATCATTAAGTATATTTTTAATTACTTAACCAATCAAATCACACTACGTAAATACTATAAAAAGCAATGTTTTTCATTCATTAAATGAATTCAGTTCAGTTACAGAAGTTGATTCGTTGTTTTTCAATCTCAATGACTCAACCAACAAACACCATTCCAATATTATAAAGTGAAATTTGAAAATAATTACAATTAATGAATAATGGCCAAAAGTACCTCTTTGGTATTTTAGGAGACTAGTGAAGCAGGTTCAGGAATGAAAAGTTCTAAAAACATTTTATAGGAAATAAAAAGAGAAAAAAAAACCCTAACAATTTTATTTAAAAATGAAACTAGTAATGTATAACTATAATCATGTGTAACTATCATATGTAACTAGTATATATAATAGTATATAAACACTGTATATAAGATGCAAAAAGTCCTTTGACTCAGAATGCGAAATTTTATTTTTTAATTTTCTTTGCTTGTTTTCTTCATGCATCACCATAGTAAAAATAGGTTCTTTGACCATAAAAAGAATGGTAATAGACCGCTTAAGTGCAGAGGTGTAACTAAGGTATGGCAGACATGGCACGTGCCATGGGCGCCAACTGAAGGGAGAAAGCGCCTAACGTATAAATACGAAAATAAAAATAAAAAATATTTTTGTAGATATAAATATGTGTATTAAAAGACTGCGTAGGAAAAAGAAAAATCCAAACGCCCAATGAATAACGCACGCATTCAGAGATGCAGAATAGTAGCGTTTGCTGTGACAAAGCCGTTCGGAATACGGTGAATCCCCGTGCGTAGCATGTGCATCGGTATTCTAACGTCTAACGTTCGCATTTGATGTTCGTTTATGCATAGTTGATTGTTTCCCGATCCTGAATAATATCTAAATTACGTTTTAAACGACAAATTTGTTGAGTGTTCAAGTGGTCAGTGTTTTCTTATAAATCTAAGAGATATTAAGGTAAATATATATTTTTAATATTTTTTTAAGTAGTTAAAATTGGTTTTAAATTTAAATTCTACTAGTCGGCTACCCGTCGCTTCGCTCCGGAAGCCTCCCTTATATAACGGAAAACAATTTTTTATTTATTAAAAATAACACACACACACACAAACACACAAATTACATCAAGGAAATTAAAACTAAAATTTTTTGTAGTCCCTATGGCCTAATGGATAAGGCATCTGACTTCGGATCAGAAGGTTGCAAGTTCGATTCCTGTCGCGGATGTTTCATTGTAAAAAATATATCTATTTTCCATTCGCTCAGAAAATTGCGCCGGACAGACACACAGAC
>JAFIDM010008419.1:11237830-11248739 GCA_023159025.1 Thereuonema tuberculata | reverse complement strand
TATCTCTGATTTGTTGAAGGGCTTTTCTAAGCATTTACTGCCTTTCAAGTTTTGACAAGGGAAATTGATTCTCACAAGTTCAAATGAAGATCTATGTAAATTACTGAAAGTGAAGTGTTTTACAGGAATGTCCGATGTAATGTGATGAACATGAACAATCAACTCATGCCATTTATGTTTATCTATGAAATTATTTCCAGGTAAACTTTGTTGGTAGAGATTTTCAAAAACAACAATTTGATTGTTATCAATGGCTACACTCAAGTGTAAATCAGGTGGAATTAAATTTAACAAAGTGTCGTTATTTGTGAGAATTGGACTGCATTCTTTAATTAAGATTACAGAACTATTCCAATTTCCAACATAAAACCACTTAGGAATCAACTCAATCACACTTCGTGACTTTTCTTTCAATAATCCACAAAGAAAAGGGATTATTAAGGACTCTTCTTTTTCAGTGTCCATAAGAAACCCGGGGAAGATTTGAAAGAAATTATTCTTTTCTTCTATGAATAATTTGGATAAATACAACGCGCAGAGAAATTCTGATACGGATTTATGGAATGGTTCAACAAGAGTGTCATTAAAGGATAATTTTATCAGTAGTCCAATTTTAACAAGAAAATCTCCTTTGACTTGCTTTTCTTCGAAAACCAGTATGTTTTCCTTTATTGCTTTGAATACTTCTTCACCAAATTTGTAGAGATCATCTAATAAGTGTTTCTTTTGTTTACATTGTTCATTTTCAAATAAGTTTGAAGTAGAGGCTGGTTTTTCAATTTTCTTATCGAATCTAACAATAAGGAAATTCACAATTTGTTTGAATAAATCGGTCATTGTGGCTGGAAGCTCATAATCTTCTGGATTGTTTTCCACAAGCAAACAGAATAACAATAGCATAAGAGGACAAGTAGATAATTCCTTGACACTTTGATTATTATCAAGCTTTTCCAGAATTTTCTGTATCTTCCAAGCATTTGTGTCTAATTCAAAATATTGATTGATGAAACTAATTCGTCCCTCTTTCGAAAATCCTCTGATAATAATCCTTTCTAATAAAATTACGTTCAAATCATTGAGTAAATCAGTTGGCCTCGAAGTGAATAATGCATAGAAGTTGTCATTTGTTTTGATTTCTCTAATAAATTTAGCGACCTTTTGTTTTTGTTTGGCAGGAACTTCGTCTATACCATCCAAGATGAACAGAACTTTAGAATGTTTCACTACTTTTAAAATGTCTTCAGTATAAATATTGCTCTCTTCTATCTTAAATCCCTGTTTTAATAGAAATCCTTCAATGGAATCTTTGTTATGTCTTCTTAATTCAATAACGAATACTAAGTGAAAAGATTTGAGTTTTCCTTCAGCCCAGGACTGTGCTACTTTATAAGCCAGAGTAGTTTTTCCGTAGCCAGGCCTACCTTCAATCAAAGTGAATTTGTTTCCCTGATCAATTAATTGAAGAAAATGCTGCATACTGATCTGGGTTTGTTTCATTTCCCTGCCACTGATGTCTTCGGTCACTAGGCATAAGTCGATGTAATGGTCCTCTATTGTTAGTTCTTTGTTAAGCCAAGGAATGGTTCGCATTGGAAGAAACGAGTAATTCTTTTGTAATTTGCACCTCAGATCTGAAAAAAAAAGGAAATGAAGAAAATGAAACAGCAAATGTTTGTAGCTCAATAATATTCAAATCTATTGCAATGTTTAGTTTATTTTTCTTTTCTAAAAGTCTTGAAAATCTGTGTAAATATTACGATAAAGTCAGGAAACTCTAGTCACGTGGTTTTGAATTACAGTTTCAAAACATATTTTGGATTAGTTTTATTAGAGGTGTAATTTTACTTTTATAGTAATATGGTAATATAGTAATATAGTAATATGGTGTAGAAAGCAAAATATTTGAAAAATAGGCTAGCATAACATATTAGCATATTATTAGCATAATATAAGCATAGTATTAGCATAACATTAGCATAGTATTAGTATAACATTAGCATAACATAAGCATAGTATTAGCATACATTGGCATAACAATAGGCTAGTATAATATTGACATAACATTAGCATAGAATTAACATAATATAAACATAGTATTAGCATAACATTAGCATAGTATTAACATAACATGAGCATTGTATTAGCATAACATTAGCATAACAATAGGCTAGCCTAATATATTAGCATAACATTGTCATAACATTAGCATAGTGTTAGCATAACATTAGCATAAAAATAGGCTAGCATAGCATAGCACGAACATGTTTGTGTTCATTGAAATTCCAGTCAGTTGTGTTTGAAATCCTGCCATTTTAGTGAAATTATCAAAATGAGTGTAATAACAGAAATTATCTAAGAATATCAGTTATAACTTCTTAGTGTTGTAGAAATGTTGACTTTAAAAGAGGTCCCAAGATTAACAACCTATGTAGCAAAGGTTTTAGTTAAGTTGTAATAAGACC
Organism: Thereuonema tuberculata; assembly: GCA_023159025.1. Lineage (NCBI taxonomy): Eukaryota > Metazoa > Arthropoda > Chilopoda > Scutigeromorpha > Scutigeridae > Thereuonema > Thereuonema tuberculata. The sequence continues at coordinate 11,246,277 of JAFIDM010008419.1, read as the reverse complement.
CTCTTCTTCTCAAAGTGTCCAAGGAGAAATTAGACTTGATCAGTAAACGGAAATTAAACTTATGCTTGATGACGTTTTTATGAGTTTTTTAAATAATTATGAATTCTAACGATAATTCGGAAGACGATTTCTGGAGATAACAGATTGTCTACAAAAGTTTAAAAATTTTACCTTTTGCAGGCAGATTGGGGTCTGTACAGTAACTCTCTTATATTAGTAAATTCTTTTAAATTAATCCTAACTTTAAGCCAAGTGGTTTGTGATTGGTTTACAAAAATTAAATACATCACGACAATTCCGAATTCACTTCAGAAAGCTTAACAGAGGATGTATGTGCCTCCATTTTCCTCTTTTATAATGAGAAATTTGCTTGAACTTTGAATAATTTGAAGTTAAAATTGAAATTGAGATGAGATTCTTTTATTATTTTAACTAAACAATATTATCTTAACTAGCGTTTACCTACAGCTTATATTTGGTCTGTTTGTTTGTTTTTTGTGTAAAACAAAACTTATGATGATGAAGAAAAAATTTTATTCAGATATTCCATCATTCTCAAAAACGAATTGTTTAATTTTTTTTTTTTTTTTTTTTTAAATTTCACTTTATATTTGAAGGATTGCCCATTTATACTTCCTTAATTAGAGGATTTTTAGAGAGTTCTTTATGAGAAATCTTACAATTTGATTATTACTTGATTTCGTTCCAAATAAGTAGTTTCTTTTAGAACAGGGGTAAGAACTTTCGTCTCTTATTTATAAGAAGTTGTGGTTTCACCTCCATAGTACGGCCCTCTGATCTACTTCTGTGTTCAGAGGGCTGTGTCTATAGATTATTCCCTCAACTTTTTAACAGTAATCCGTTACTTAATCCCTTAATACGTGATTTCCATAATCCACTAGTTGAACTCATTCATTCAGAAGTATTTTTTCTTACCGTTTATTATTCTTCTGTTCTTTTCTTCTTCCGATTGATCAAAGGTCCTTTGAGTCTAAGGTAAACAATTAAACATTGATTTGAATAGTTTAACACAAGATTATGTTAAATGTTAACAGAAAAATTTCTCTATCACTAAGTTTAAATTGAAAAAGAGATTATTGCTGTTAATGTTATCTTTAGTTTATCTTAACTCATTTATATCAGTTATTTTTACGGAGGGTTGATGCACGTTTATTCGGTCGATTTTGATCACGTCTAGACGTAGCAGAACCCTTTTCTCCACCATCGGTTGTGTCAATGGGGTGCTTCTTCATTCTGGCAATGGCTCTGTATCGCAGTTTCCATTGAAGAATGATGCGTTGGAGGCAGACGAGGGAGTCTTGTACCACTCCTCTTTGCAATCTTTTCAAAGCCCTTCTACTGTTTTCGGTCGTCGTGTTCCCAGAACTCGTTTAGGTAAGTTCAGCTCATTGGAGATGCATCGCAGGATTTTACAGGAATCACGCTGTCCGGGATTGCTCGTATTCCGGTTTCAGTCGCCATATTGGCTAATTACAGCTGGTTCTCTCTAGCTGCATGGCTCAATGCCTTGTCCTAATGAATCCACACTTTTCTTTTGTCAGTGCCGTACAATGCGGGAATATCGTCACGATGCAAGGGTTCCAAGACATGCTCTCGGTAAAAAGGCAGCGTTAATCTTGACCTTTGCAGGTACCTTCCTCAGCGGTAACTTTTCTCTGTACCTGTAACCCACAACAATTATGAATCCTCTCGAAAAGTTTTCTTTTCATTCGCGGTACCATGGAAATTGACCGAATAAACGTAAATAAACCCTCCGTATAAATAATTGTAGATCAATAACATTAACTTAACCCTTTCCAACAAAATAAATTAATATTTAAGCATTAGTTGAAAGGATTTTACATTTATTATAAAATTAGTTTCTTCTATAGAAGGGTTGAAGTAGAACAACCTAAAATTTGTGATACACTATACAAGTTTGTTGGTGATTTCTTTTGGAAAGGGTTAAGTTTATTTGAGATTAATTTTTAACTTAATAGAAAGAGTTTATTGGAGATTAATTTTTAATTCATTTCAAATTTCTTTTTTCTGAAAGAAAATATCAAAATGAAAATAATAAGGTAAAAAATTCTAATAAATTTTCCGTTACTCATAATTCAACAAAATGGTAACTACCAAAGACACAAAGGAATCAAAAAGATTTCGCATCTCGAGCTGTCACCGGGGAGAGCCTGGGACGGCCGTTTCGTCCTCTTTAGGACTCATCAGCCAGACAAACTCCACCAATGACAGACTCAGAAGATGCTAACATATAAGAATCCCACACTCGCTCCCAGAAGCAGCGGGATCCCACAAAATCAAAACACAATCAAAAATACACAATAATAGAAAAAATGTCAAATACTTGTCTTGCGTTCCACAAGGCTCAAAAGGAATTTGTCTACAGCATAAAACAGAGCATTTAAACTAACCATTTTAACTAATAACAACTGTAACGTGCCTAATAATTCAACAAAATTGTAACTGAAGGTTCTGAGTCTGTCATCGGTGGAGTCTGTCTGGCTGATGAGTCCTAAAGAGGACGAAACGGTCGTCCCAGTCTCTCACGAAATCTTTTTGGTTACTTTAAAATGTCTTCCGTAGCTACCATTTTGTTTTGTTTTTTTTAAAAAGTTCTTTAACTAATACTCAACATGTATTTAATTATGGAAGTTAAAGAATATCCAAAACCTAATTTTAATTAAGCAACTAAAGATATTTGAACATGTGATTGGAACACATTTGGCTGATACAAAATAGCAATTGAAAATGAACTAGTTTCTTGTCTACTTCCATCTGCTACAAACATCTAATTTTAATTTCTTTCTCGTATAGAAATCTTTCAAAATAGGTTCTCAATAAATGCAATGAATTTTTCTTGTTTATAAACAATGTTTTCAAAAAGAAATTATCTCTAAACTTACCTGATATATATAAGTAGGAGCATTGCCTTGTAAGATACCAATGGCTGGTCCGTAAGTGGTTGTAACATTTACAGGCGCAGTCTATAAAAAATATATAAGCATATATATGCTTCTCATTTGCAAATAACTAAAACTTATAATGAAAACTTTATTTTCCTTCTTTAGTTTTGTATTTTGAAAGTTGAAGTTCAACTTGGTACACAAATTAGCTTTAAATTCTGTTTTTATTTATTAGTTATTCAGGGCCCCCAATGGGAGGGTGAATTGGTCCCTCAGCACTGGGATCCAGCTGTCAAACTAGATTTTTCTGTAATTTCACAGCATCGGCTGTGTTCGCATGGAATTCTGGGAAAGCCGATCGCTCGCTAGTGAAAGAATTAAAGAAGTAATCCCAAGAAATCTAAGAAATTCAAAAAGAAAATATCTCAAGATTGTTTTGCTAAATTTCTGTTAATTTCTAAATATGAATTTTGCCATGTTAAAAGCTTTAATAATCATCAAATTCAAAACTTTAAAATTATTTTCGCTGTTTGTTTCGTAGATGAGAAACAGGCATAATATCTTTAATACCGTTCGAAACGCCTTCTTCAAAATGTTTTCTAGCAGATTTTGATGCATAAAATAACTATATTCAGTATAAAGATTATTTCCTGTCGAATGATAATCTTTCTTATTACAATAATAGCTTTTTTTGATGGTTTTCAGTGCAAAGGAATTGAATTGAGATATTCAGCAGAGCAAACTAGGAATGACGTCATCAGTGACGTATTTCAATTCTGTGCTTCTATTGGTTGGATTCCCGAAAGACATACTTTGAATGTCCTGCCGTGTTCTACCCTAGAAGTCGCATCAAACACGTTTCCGCCAGACATGTCCCTTCAAAACGCATGACCAGAATGAATCGTGTTCGCCTAGCTATATAATAAAACAGAATAAGAAGTATCTTGAAGATTGATACCTGATCAGGTTAGAAGCTTTGTGATCTTGAATGAGTTGCAGCAATATCTCCTTTCTCAGCCGTAGCAAAATAACAGCATTAAGCTACGTAGGCATGTCGAGAGGAGGGTTGTGCTTAGCGTGACAAAGTATGATAGGGGAGGGGATTCAGATAATATGTGATGTAACATTACATTTCACTTAAGCGCATTATTTGAAATCAAAAATACCTACTAAGAAATTCATTAAAACACCAGCAATTATCTAAACTGAGAAGGGGTAAAGTTCAAATGAAAATATGCTTGAATAGGAGGAAAATACATCCAAATGCAAAGTTAAAGAATAAGGTTCTCTATCAGTTTTAAGACTGATTAAACGACTTAGTTTTTTAACTGATTAATGGGTGAACTGAACTACAAACATATAACAGTTAAAAATAGTTTAATTTGGGGGAGGGGAGGGTCATAAGATTATGACCAAGGAGGAGAAGGGGGTAGAAAATAACAGAAATTAGCATGAAGTAGTTTGTGGACAGCGCCTAGTATCTCGTAAACATGAGTAAATTTATATTTTTTTTAAATGCTATTTTCTACTTCAGTACCTTGAGTAAGATTTATCAATTTCTTTTATTTTACTTTCTTTATGTAGAAAATTTTTTCAAAGAGCAGGAACTAGAGACTACGAGATACACATATCGGGTGGGCATAAAATAACGTGAGATGTTCAGAGTCCTCTAGTGAGGAATGTATTGGACGAATTATAACAACATTCGGTGGACATACAGAGCAGAACATGCGATTTCTAAAAAAAAAAAATTAGTACCAAAAGTCGCCAACAGGAGAAAAAAAAATGAGGCGCTGTTAACGCACTAATCTGCATAACCGCGTTACATGTAGAGCGATCATGATATAAAGAAAGGCTTGGAGAATTTACAACACTTGACGACGAACTGCCTTTCGATGGCTCTTACCTTACGTGACCGTGCTTTGTTAGTGAAGCTGTATTATCAGCGGGACGAGAATGCCAGTGCTGCCCTTCGGGAATTTCGGCAGTTGAAGATGCTACGAAGAGGACCGATGAGCATAACAAATCTATGAAAAATGATTTAGCTTTGAAACTACTGGAACTATAGAAGTGCAACCAGACCGGGGACGCAAAGCTATTAGTAACCAATACGTTGAAGAAGTTGCAATTGCAGTTCTGGAACAGGAGATGACGAATGTTCAGAGTACCAGAAGTGCACGGGCAATATCCCTGCAAACGGATATCCTATACTCAATGGTGCGGAAAATCTTTTATCAGATTTTGAAATTATACCCTATAAAATCTGTGTTGTTCAAGAATTGCGCCTGGCGATGCGGCCACCCACATTGAGTTTGCATTAAGATCCTTACCGCGCATGGAAATAAGTGAAGCATGGCCGTGGCGGGTTTTATAGAGTGACGAAGCACACTTTTATTTCAACGGTGATATTAACACACACATCTGCTGATTTTGGGCTGCGATTAATCCACACATGGGTCTGCAGATGCCTAACCACTTGCCGAAAGTCACAGTGTGATGCAGCTTTACGTCATTGTTTATCATCGGTCCTTATTTTTACAAGGAAACTCACTGAAGTGGACCAGTGACCTGTTCCGTCAATGCTGCACGGTATTCCGATATGCTAAAGAACTTTGTGGTTCCACAACTGCAGCAAAGAGGATGTCTCGATTCGACCATCTTCATGCAGGATGGTGCATCACCCCACATCGCATCTCAGATACAGCATGTGTTGCGGCACCATTTCTCTGACACCAGAATCATCAGTCGTGCATTTCCCATAGCATGGCCACCGAGGTCGCCTGATCTCAATCCTTGTGACTTTTGGCTGTGGGAATTTCTTAAAACATTGTGTATCAAGGACATATCCCCGATATATCGACATTGAAAGAATTACATTATAGGTGCGACAAATCCATTCCGATATGTTGCGAGCCGCTGTGGAACATTTCGTGCACAGCATGCAGCTCGTGGAACATCACAATGGTGGTCATATGGAACCTTATTTGTAATTATCAATAAATATTGTCTGTATTGTTTTGAAATTCACCGTGGAGCATGTTGTGCACTGCATTCAGCTTGTGGAACATCACAATGGTTGTCATATGGAACCTTATTTGTAATTATCAATAAACGTTGTCTATATTGTTACGAAACTTGATGTGTGTCTCATTTGGCAATTACTCATTCATTACTCATACGTACTACAACCTTTGCAGCGCCACATTTTTCCCTGTTGGTATTAATTTTTTTTCTTTAGAAATCGAAACCGCATGTTCCATTCTGTATGTCCACCGAATGTTGTTACGATTCGGCCAATACATTCCTCGCTAGAGGGCTCTGAACCCTTCACGTTATTTTATGCCTACCCGATATTTTAAATAAAAATGTAAACAATGTTACAATTATTAATAGTAATTATATTAATAATTCTAAATAAGATTACTTACATTTGTATATACATTTCTACTGAAAATGGAAGAAGCAGCCTAAAAAAAAATGAGAATTAAAAAAAAAATGGTAAGAATTCGAATCGTATTAACAGTTAATCAATAGTGTTTCTTAGTTTTAGATTTTTTTTTTTTTTTTTTTTTTCCAATAGAGTAGAACCCCACTAATCCGAACCCAATTAATCCGAAATTTCGGGTAACCTGGACACAAAAAAAAGGGACTTAAAATTTTTGAGAAAATAAAACAACCAAACCATACAAAATTTTATTTCGTTTTAAAAATATACAAATTAAATACAAAGTGTATTGTACATTACGGTACAGTATTACTAAAAAGACAAGAACAGAACGTAACAATAAAAAATTACAATGAGAAACAACATGGTGTAGCTTGTTGGGATCTCGTAATAGATATGGAATCTCGTAATAGATTTCACTAATGATGACCCGTTAACGGGGCCGAAACTAGTTTGTTTTAATTGTAAATATTTATGTTTTTTAACTTTTAACTTAACTTTTATTTAGACTTGTGTGTTGGCTTCATTTAAGAACTTTAATTTTTTTTTTTTTTCAAAGGAAACAAAACAAGTTCTATCTTACGGGATTCAGTCTCTTTGTAAATGCGCTTCATTGAAAATAAGAGAACAGACACATTGAGTAGCAAATAAAGCGCTATGTTTTAAAGACTATTTACCATGTTCTAACATTATTCAGAGCGATAGCTGTTTAAATGGGAGAACAATTAAAAATATACTTAATAATCGATTGTAAACGATTAGAATGATAGATAATAATTTCTTTTATCTATTAAATGAAATAGTTTGAGATATTTCGTTGGTTTAAGTAGTTAAAATAATTTTTTGCAATGGTTAGAAAACAAACCAACCTTATGGGTCTTTGTAATGTAGCGCTTTATTTGCTACTCAATGTGTCTGTTCTGTTATTTTCATTAAAGCGCATTTACAAAGAGACTAAACCTTAAGGGATTTAGTCTCTTTGTAGATGCGCTTTAATGAAAATAAGAGAACAGACACATTGAATAGCTCATAAAGCGCTATCTTACAAAGACTATTTACCGTATTCTAAGATTATTCAGAGCGGTAACTCTTAAAATTGGATAAAAAAATTTAAAAAAATACTCCATAATCGATTGTGAACGATTAGAACGATAGATAATACAGTAGAACCCAACAATTCAAACCCCGTTAATCCGAATATTACTGCCATGACCCTAATTTCGATTTCGGATAAACCGAACTTTCGCCAATCCGAACATGCTTCTGTCCCAATTAGTTCTACTATATATTGATTTAATGAAGATCAAACAGAAGTTAGGCGGAATCCTCGGAAATTATAACTTAATCTGAAAAGGATTTCACTTAAATGTAAATTCTTTGGTTTTTATTTTAGCTAATACAAAAAACCAGTAATAGATTCTCTCAGAATTACGTAATTTTTCTAATTTGCAACATTAGTAAAAAGCTAGCTTACAAATCAAATATATGTATATGTCTGATGTATTTAGAATACATTTTAGTTAACTGAGACATTAGTTTATACAATAGTTATATACATAAAATAAAAACATTGAAGATAAAATTTAAATTAGAAATCATGAAAGATTAACATTCTTATGTTCAGAATTATTTTCATGATTTTCTTATTTTAGCTTTTTTTGATTCAAAAATAAATACTTGAACGTTTCTTTTATAATTTAAAAAAAGAAAGCTTAACATAAACGAGAATTTTGGAATAGTAATAATCCAAAAGTTATTGTAAAATATTAGACTTTTTTATTTCTTTTTACACTGTTTCAAATAAATTACTCACAACTTCGAACTTGAACAAATATTTTGTCTTCTTTCATCTTAAGACTTTTTCAAGGTTTTTACATGAAGTAAATAAAATAAAATAAAATAAAATAAAATAAAATAAAATAAAATAAAAATAAAATAAAATAAAATAAAATGAAATAAAAATAAAATAAAATAAAATGAAATAAAAATAAAATAAAATGAAATAAAATAAAATAAAATGAAATAAAATAAAATGAAATAAAATAAAATAAAATAAAATAAAATAAAATGAAATAAAA
>JAFIDM010008419.1:11213664-11227972 GCA_023159025.1 Thereuonema tuberculata | reverse complement strand
GAAAGCGTTATGAGCATGTGAGTCTTGGCAACTTATTTTACATGAAATGTTTTGGGTGGGATTTCATTTCTTTTTGTAAGATGAGATCTGATAACTTTTTAACAGTGAAAGCGTTATGAGCATCTTCGCAACTTATTTTACATGAAATGTTTTGGATGGGATTATCTATTACAACTAAATTTAGTTTTAAGATTATTTAGAAAATGGATTTTTTTTCAATACCCTACTTTTCTGTTTTTCTATTGGTCAACTTGTATATACAAGCTGTTTGCACTTTTGTAAGAAATCACATTATTACACAGTATTATTTAGGCCGAAGCATTGAGGGTACGACGTATTTCAGATCTTAATAAAATCCAAAGTATAAAAGCTAGATAAATGAAACTTAGCGTATTTCATTAGTATGGTAACTGCATCTTATCCTGAAAATTTGAGCTCTCTAGTATTATCCAGGCCGAAGCTATGAGGGTTCGATAATACATAAGCAGACCCCCCCTCCTTTATTAAGGGTTGGAGGGTAAAAGTTACGGATTTCTTAATTTTGTTGTTGTCTGTGTGCTAATCCTAGCCTGCATACCAAATTTAAGTTTTCTAGGACTTCAGGAAGTACCCTAGAGGTTTTGATGATCATGAGTCAGTCAATGAGTGAGTGACGGAATCGACGTATTTTAGGTATTAATAAAATCCAAAGTATAAAAGCTAAATAAATGAAACTTAGCGTATTTCATTAGAACTGCTAACTGCATCATATCCTGAAAATTTGAGCTCTCTAGTATTATCCAGGCCGAAGCTATGAGGGTTCGAAAATACGACGAAACACTTCCAGAAAAAGTACCTTCCAGAAAAGGTACTTCCTGCCTTCGGCTCGTCTTGGCGGGGGCACTGCGTGCCCCCTGATATTGATTTCGTGTGGTTGTTTAACTGATTCCAATCAGTGTTGGAAAATCGCTTTCATTGTTTCTCGAATTTTCTAGAATGTCATCATTATTTTCATTTCCTCACCTTGAAGATGTTTTCCCGTGGAGATTGAAACCGTCAGAGGTAAATTAATTAAATTTTTTATTATGTATGTATATGTCTTTATTGTCCACCTTGTGCATTCTCTTGTTTCCATCCATTTACTAATTGTTTTATTCCTTTACATATATTTTTTATTCGTTTTTCTTGCAATAATCACTTCTGGATGGGTCTATTGGTCCAGTGGAATTGAACAGGGTGTGTCACTCGTTCAATTCCCGGCGGAGATAAGGGACTTTTTCCACAGCTGTTTCATTCAGCCATCTATGAAATGGGAACCCATTTTCCTTGCAGTTGAAGGTAGATATCCGTCGTTATGATCATCCGACCTCAACTTAATTTCGTTGGTCATAGAATCCTTATGTTTCACGACCCTAAGTGCCACGTAAGTCTATAGAATTAGAATGGGATCCCACAAAAGCAAAAAAAAATACAATAATCAAAGCAGTTTTAAATCCTTGACACGATGACTGTGAGACGCAAAAGAAATAAACTAAAGAATAAGAACCAAAACTGTGGATTTCAAAGGTGATGAAATCATATTTTATAATTATAATCATTTGATTTTTTGTTAGCATTGATAAATAATTATATCATGCCATTGAAGAAGAACAATTCCCGAAACATAGGTTTTGCACGGCTGGCAAAACAATATCCATTGTTTAAGTGAAAATCAAGATACAAGAGATTACGAGTTGGCTGTGTATGCGACTTGCTGAAGACGAGCAGTTTTGTTTATTTCTTTTATTGTTGGATATAGATGAACTACGCTTCGTTGAGGACAGTTGTTCTTCCAGTACAGTCTGTGTTATGGCGTTGCTATGATCGACAGCAACGGAGCAAGAAGGATATCGTAATAAAAATATCCTTCAGTGATTTGTATGTAGTGAGATAGAATTTCAACTAACTGAAATATTCATTCTATAATGAGATCGTCTATTTTAGTACGAATGCTAAAATGTGTGTTTGGTGTATATTTTCAGGAATATTTTCAACGTTCCATTCCAAATGTTCAAGATGGCGAACACTGGGATTCATCATGAGGATTCTAATGCATGTGGATCTGGAAAGAGACAAACGGGTAGAAACGATTGCAGGAGAAGGTCACCGGTTTGATGAGGGTTTCTGAGGTTCTACATAAAATTCCCAAGGTGATATGGAAGTAGATTTTACTTATCGTTTTCGTTCGGACAGTTTGATGACATCGTTTTAAGCAATCTCTCGTCGTACATATTCTTCAATAGAAATTCAAGGATGAACGTTCTGTGAATTGTAGTGATAAAAACTAACGATTTTATTCAAGCACAGATATGTAAGGAAATTCACAAAGAGAACTTTCACGTTAGTGTTATTTAGAATACATCTTGAACTTTTGTAGTGTTATAGAAATATTTTGCAGTGTGACTTTAGATCAATTTTCAAATAATAGGAAAAGACTGAAATATGTAACAGTGATCGACTGTGTGACGGACTAATAGAAGAAACTGTAATCTTATTATTTTATGAAATATTGATTTATCACATCAGTTATAGGAACGTACTTGTAGATTCATCTTAAGCAATGCATACAGAATATTTTATGTTATAGTAAAATGAGAAGTTGAAAATCCTGTTGTTGAACTTAGTTATTTCTTAGTGGATAAGTTAATTATTTCTAGTCGACACCAAGCTTAACTCATAGACAATTCATAGATGGGAAACATCACTCTGCTGGAATTAAAAGGATAGATAACTCTTTCTTTTATGTATATATATATATTTATTGTTATAATAATAGTATTATACATTACTATTTTAAAATAAAATAACAAAAACAATATAGTTTACATCAAAAAGGTTTAACGTGCACATAGTATAACAATATATATAAATAATGATAGTAGCTTAGAGGCATCATTGACGGGAATCAGGAAAGCTTTTTTGATTTAACGTACTGTTTTGGTTCTTATTTATTCTTTAGTTTAATTCGTTTTGAGCGTGACAGGGTTCCTGTCAAGCTGGTTTGATTATTGTATTTTGTTTTTATTGTTATTTGCTTTTATGAGATCCCACTCCCGGGAGCGGGAGTGAAATCCATACTCTTTCTCTCCTTTCTGAGTCTATCATCGAGGGTAATCTTACTGATGAGTCCAAATAAGACGAAATGGCCGTCCCAGATTCCAATCGCTAATGGCTCAGGGTGCGAAAGCAAACTTTTGTTCACTATTGTCCTTTTTGTATTTGTATTGTTCTCGGCGTGCACATTGAAGCTGTTTTTGTTTAACCTACAGTGAGATACATTAACTTTTTAACGTTCTTCTGTTGTGGGTAATTCAGATTTGTAGCCAATTTAGGTGTGAAAAAGTGAATTGCTAAAATGGTATTACAATTCAGTTCATGAAAGAAGAGCTTTTGATGACGTAATTTCCTTATGGATTGATGTTTCCAGAACGTAACAGCGCCATCTATTGCTAAAATCCGTAACTGAATCTTATAAACATTTTAAAAGTTCGTATCCGATGCAGTTTCTTTAAGTAAATCACAAACACTTGTAGCTTCTCTCTGAGTCTTGAATTAATTACAAACGTTTCACACTATTCCCCTTGCTTGGCTATTCAAAGTTTGTCCTTTCTTGGTCACGCTTATGAGATCACAAAACGATGCCATCTTGGACTGACTGCTCGAAGTTCCAGTTGATGACGTCATGCCTGGTGACGTTTGTTCCAGACAAAATCGATCGCTACGTAATGACCATATATGGCAAACCCTTATTTTTTTTGAAAAATACTATAGCTGCAATCATACTTCTGAATTCTGTGAACCTTTTCATTCAGCTTAACACTCATTTGTACAATTTCATCTGTATAATCTTAACTCATGGCACTTACTTCCTTTGATGTAGTTTTTACAATTTGACATTCTGTGTCTTAAAGAAATTCTGATATAGCCTTTATCACGAATGTATAAAATACTTTTTGTCCTATGCATGTTGAAGACGTTAATATGAAATTTATGAATTCTGCTTTACTTTAATTCTCTTCACCGAAATAGGAAATAACGTAAACAGATTCCACTTACAGAAGTTAATACTTAGACGAATAAATAAACGTTGAACTTATTCACTATCCATTATTATTCACTTCTGGAAATTATATTAGCCTTTTACACTATCGAAATATCTTCTATTCTATCTGAAACACGTTATGTCATCTCATGTGTTGGCGTTCCATGTGAATATTCCTGGCTAATATTACTATAATACTGATGTCATTTACTGAAAACATGTTTAAATGATAATATTTTATCTGCACCACTTAAATATATTCGTAATAAATAAACACAGTCCATTTTCTCCATCTTAACTTTTAGAAGAAAAATTATTGCAGACGACTTATTCCATCCAGGAATCGATTCACTCACTGTGGATATAACAATTTCTGTAGTCGTATCAATTTTTTATTGTTTTTAACAAAACTACGGAGCACTTTCGTGATATCTTACTATCAACAATACTTCAGCATAGCACTGTTGAATAATGCATTTCTTTAATTTCTTTTAGGCACGAAAACAAATATAATTTCTTTTTAATCACACATTTTTATTTGAGACGATATTTTCTTTCAGTTAACAATTTTATTCACTGTAAATATTGTAACAGTTTGTATGTAAATAATTTTAGAAAATATTTATCTGTATATTATTCATTTTAATCGCTAACCGTTATTTATTTTTAAACATTCCTTTTATTTTTCCTAATTACTGATGTTCTGTTTATTTTTAAATTCTTTTCCCGCAGCCATTGAATCAGTTAATTAATTGAAATTCTTTATGTTTTTATCCAATCATTCTGTATAGTTTTAATTACTTAGCCAATCAAACTATGAATCTTAATATATAAAAATGAATGTTTCTTTGTTGTTTGTCCCATATGCCTTCCTAAACCATTCATCAGATTGCGATGAAACTTTGTTGAGTTGTTGTGCGCACGCCCGCGAAGGTTTCTGAATTAGAAGAACCATTGTGCAATATCTGGTGCGCGAGTTGTTGCAACAAATGAGTGTATTTCCGATTTCAACGTTTACAGTTTCCGGTGCTACTAGCATATGCATTGACCATCAAAAAAGCACAGAGACAATCTCTAAAGTGTGTGGACTAAATTAGGAAAACCCATGCTTCACACATGGACAGCTATATGTGGCCTTCTGATTTATTGGTGTATGCACCAGACGGAAAAACAAAAAATATTGTATATCCAAAAGCACTTCAATAAACAGAATTAAAACACAAACCCTTTCTTTCTTTGAGTGGCATTGCAACGCATGCCGGGTACAGCTAGTAAGAAATAAAACCAATGTTTTCCATAAATAAATAAATTAAATAATTCAGTTCAGTTCCAAAACTTGACTCGTTGTTTTTCCATCTTAACGACTCCCACAAACACCATTACAATATCCACATACGTTTGATCGTCATTCCAAAAATAGTCTCAATTTTATCTAAATATTGATCTTACACAAATAATTAATTCTAAATAAACAATGGTTGAAACCTTGTGTTTACTCGGTGACATCTCAGGACACGTGTTCTCAATTCATTTTTTATTATATTTTTGTTATCCGTTTTTTTTTTTTTTGTTTGTTTAGTTTTTTTCTGGAGGTGTCCAACTCTTTCTGATGATTATTTCTTTTGACCTCCGTATTGAGACCTTGTTGTTTACTGGTGACTATTCCCAGCTGATGATCTGTCCTGGTAAACACTTGGTCTCAATCATTGCTTATTTATAGGTATATTTTTTTTTATTATGTATCTCTTGTCCTTTTTTAATTTCTGGAGGTGCCACACCCTTTCTGATAACTATAATTAATTCTTTTCTGAAATAAGAACCGATTCATGACATAAGTAACTTACGTTCGTCGGATTCAAGTTTATACAATTATTTTCATTGAAATTTCTTGCCTTTATTTATTGTAAAATCCTCTACCCACCTGTTCTAATCCATATTCAACTTTATTCAACTTTTACATTCGTGCGTTGAATATTAATAAAAATCACTGTCCAAGGCGATGCACCTGTTTAAACTAATACTATTAAATTAAACAAAAGAGGAATTTTAAAAACTTGTTTAAAAGTTGAGGAAGCGTCGACTTTACAGACGCGAAACCATGGTCGTGTATTTAACGTTTTAATTATGTAAATTTTAATTGTAAATAGTCTTATTTTAAACAAGTTTTGAAAATTCCTTTTTTATGTGTTTTAATTTAATAGTATTAGTTTAAAGAGGTGCGTCGGCTTGAACATTGATTTTTTTAATATTCAACGCATGTTAAATAATTAATTATGAACTAGATAGCGGCATTGATAAAAATACTGGATCCTATTCTCAATATTTACCGAGTTATAATAATGTGAAGGTTGTTTGTAAAAGACCTCTTTCTTCAGTTGAAGGAGTAAAAACAAATGAGAAAGAAAGAATAGAACTCGATAGAACTTTCTGTACGACGTAATTAAGCAATTAACAGCACATTTTCAGCTTCAACCTACTAACCAATAAAAGAAAAGTATTTCTGAAAAGTTCATTCTTTATTTCTCATTTGTTTTACTCCATCAACTAACGAAAGAGGTCTTTTACAAACAATCTTCATATTATTGTATCTTTGTAAATATTGAGAATAGGATCTCCTAAACTTGCGAATACTGCTCCTATAGAAAGAACATAATGCTATGTGCAATGAGCTACAACATAATAAGTATCATCTATTGTGCTATCAATAGGTGAATTGGCAAAAATTATATCTGTTAAACCTCCAACGGTAAATAAAAATACGAAAGCTAGTGATCATAAGAGAGGAGCTTCATAAGTTAACTTTGACCCATGAAGAATGGCTAATCAAATGAAAATTTTAATTCCTGTTGGTACTGCAATAATTATTGTGGTAGCTGTAAAACAAGTTTGCGTATCAACGTCCATATCTACTGTAAATATGTGTTGAGCTCATACAAGGAATTCAAAAAATCAAATAGCTAGTATAGCATAAATTATTCCTAAGGCTCTTATATGACGGGCTTATATGACAATGTTTTGCTCAAAATATAGTCATAAATGAGCTCTGTAAGTGGCGGTAACTCCTTATGAAACACCCTATGTGTATTCTGATAATTCATGTCTTTTTTGTGTATCTGAGTAGTAATAAA
Source organism: Thereuonema tuberculata (assembly GCA_023159025.1). NCBI lineage: Eukaryota > Metazoa > Arthropoda > Chilopoda > Scutigeromorpha > Scutigeridae > Thereuonema > Thereuonema tuberculata. The sequence goes on along the minus strand of JAFIDM010008419.1, from coordinate 11,220,784 downwards.
TATGTTTTTAATTTGTATATTAATTTTGATGAGGGTTTTTTCCTTTAATTCCTTTCAAATTCTTTTATTTTCGTCAATCTATGGATTTTAGATATAAGTTAAGTAGATACTAAATAATCTAAAAAGAGAATAGTCCTTTATTTTGAGTAATAATTAAGTAAATGCAATTAAATGTTTTTATTTAATTTACAGATATTTACAGGTTAATTCTAAACTCCGGGCTTTGTAATTAAGTCTAATTATTTTTTAAACAAAAATTTTACTTTTTAATAAAAGATTTTCATACATAATTTTTAGAAAATATAAAATTAAAAATATCGGAATCAATGTGGAACCCGGAAAGCTAAACTAAGCAATACAAAACTCACCAAAAGAATAAATTGCGAGAAAATTCCTGTACTGCTACACGCGGCTGCTATGAATTTTTTTAGCGCATAATTGCGCAGGTAAAGATTAATAAAATAAAATAAATACGCAAAAAAAATTCATAGGGGCCGCGTGTAGCAGCACATGAATTTTCTTGCAATTTACCTTTTTGGTGAGTTTTTTATTGGTTGTTTTAGCTTTTCGGGTTCCACATTTCTTCCGACATTTTCTCATATCGGCCCGAGTAACGAGACCTGGTTGTGTACTGATGACTGCTCCTAGCTGATGATCGCCATATTAGCATGAAACAACTGTACTAGGATGTCATTTATTTTATAAAATTAATAATCATTTTCAGTTGTAATTTTTCAATTAAATTGATATTGTTTATTTAATTACTTTTTATTTTCTGCAATCATATTAAGAACATTAATTACATACACAATTACGTCACTTCATTAACTATCATTTTATAAAGGTCTGATTATCATTTTTAAGTTTATAATAATATCGTATGACATTTGTTGACTAACTGCTTTGGAAATCAATAGATGGTTTGATATTATATCATAAATTACTACTTTTATTATTTTTTGATTTTTATTAAAACAATTCAACTGCATTTTTAAATTTAATTTATCATCTTTAATAAAAAGGATAATAAAGAAGGAAAAAAAAAGATATAATTAAAATAAACAAAGAATATTTATATGAATATTTATATTTTAATTTTAATGAAGAAAAAATTACATAATAAATATGTTACCTTTTTAAATTTTATAAATAAATTATAATTTTTATTTATCCTTTCAATTTAATTCATAAAGTAAACTCTATTATATGAATTGATAACTACAAATTTAAACAAAACACAAAATGACACAATGATGAGCCCATCACGTGACTTCGAAACTGTTTTCTGAATACAAAACAGTTGCTTTCAGAAAGTAGTCTGACTATTTCTATATCTATTCACATAGATAGATAGATAGATAGATAGATAGATAGATAGATACATAGATTGATAGGTAGATAGATAAGTAGATAAGATGTACATTTATATAATGTCATGCTTCATTTAATTTCTTAACGGAAGTTCACATACATGTCAGAGGTCTCATAGAATCGAAAAAAATCAGGTCTAACGAGACATTTAAGAAATGAAGTTTAAAAAAAAATTAAGAACTAAAAAATTTAAAAAAGTCACCGCACACAATAGTGTAATTACATAATCTTTAATTTACTTTCTAATAGTTTTTACATGAAAGTTTAAAAAAGGTAAAAAAATTATACATATAAATTATAAAAATAAGAAAAATTATTTACATTAATTATATCAATTAATAATATTTATATAAGAAAAGTTGATTTTTTTTTTCTGGCCCTATCTCTTCCGAAACCATAAGACAGAGAAATACAAATAAGGTGGCAAATGTTAGGTATAGTATTGAGATGCTCACATTTTCATTGTTGTCTATGTGGGTCAACCGGACGTCACGTGACTTACGACCAAACATGAGGTCTTTGAGATGCGGTCTTGGGTTTTCAGAAAGCGGTCGCGGTCACGGGTAGTGAGAAAATTACCTCAGAATCCAAGATCACGTGATCACAAGTTCGTTAGTTTAATGTTAAAAAAGTTTTAAATCTCCAAGTTCTTCAACGTATTTGTGCTAAAAGTTCCTGTTAAGTAGCAATGTGTATTAAAATAAATAATTAAGGATTTCTGATCTACAGAACTATAAAAAATTTTCATTAAATGCACAAATAATTTAAGCTTGCGGGTACAGATTACGTTATTTAATTTAATTAACAAATTTAATTTAATTTGTTAACTCCTCCTCCAGATATAAATTATGCAATCTGTCATTGTAGTCCGTTCATTAAATTTGTGAAGACACGTGATCACAGTCAACCAATCATTATCATTTCCTTTCTTCATTAGAGTTATTGCTTGGTCGCGTCTGAATCCTACTTGTCCTCGCCCTACAATGTTTTAATTTATTTATTTGTAAAAATTTAACTGCGTACAAACAATTACATCAGACATAAAAAATCAGTGAACTCTTAGTCTTGTGCGTTTTTGTTTTATTTCTCATGTAATTGTTTGTATGCACGTTAAATGTATGCATTGTATATATTTCTTGTTTATCAATTAAACCCTTACATGCTAAGCGATCGCTAGCGGGTATTAATTGATTGACCTTTTTAGCGGCCCCTATGTTACTGCTTGCCTGTAAAAAAAAGGAATCGCTCTTGGTATTATGCTTGCTGGATGTCACATTCAAAAGTGGTATGCTTGCTGGATGTCACACTCTGTAGTGGCCAAACGGTTAGATACATTAGAATGAAACCTTCACAATTGTGTTCAGCATCAAAAAGTAGATGTCCACGTTCAAAAATATTAGACCTCTAGGACCCCTTCCTGACCGGAAATGGGGAGGGGTCAAAAGTGGTCGCGTCTGATAAAATTTTGTTAATAAAATTGTGCATATTATGAGGCCGCTTTGTCTTTGACACTGTCTAAAAGCGTTAATTATTATTTGTTATTCTTTATTTTAGGTTTTGATGTTTTATGGAGGGCCGCTGTAGTTTACTTTTTTTTTCCTTATGTTTTCTGAGTTCACTGAGCTGCAAACTACTGGGCGGATCCAACAGATGATGATAAGGAAACCGGAAATAAGCTATCTTGGATTTCCGGTATCACAATTTCCAAAAACAGATCAGTGAACTTTTAGTCTTGTGCGTTTTTGCTTTATTTCTCTTGTAATTTTTTTTGTGGGTTTTTAATATTAAGAATATATTTTTTTATTTTCGATTTCATAAAAAGTTTATTTTTAGTCGTCCATTTTGTTATTGATGCCAGCTGCTCTCTTTTCAAACAATGGGCTAGGATTAGTGGTAAGCGAGGCTTCGGTTTCCATAATATTGAACACTGAATGAGATGAAATACATTTTGATTCAACCGTTTTACGATAGAGATAGACGACTTGAAATAAAAAATAACATTTCAAATGATTCCTCTCGATTGACTCTTCAAAGTTTTGTTGGCACAAACGAACAATGGCGAGTGTTCAAAAGTAGCCATGTTCAACACGGAAGTAGAGGGAACAACTAATCTTCAATCGGTCACCATATATGGTGTTGTCACGTGTCTTCACAGATGTAATAAACGGACTATAGTGACAGTTAATTTTTGTTTTTACTTAATTGATTTTTAAACATCACTAAATTATCTGAAAAATCTGAAAATGAAATTATTTGAAATGGCTTCCATTAGATTTGTTACTAAATCATTGAACCATGCCATTGATCTTTTCATGATGGTAAATTGAACTCTGTTTGACACTTCAAAGAAGACTTCATTCAGGAACTCTTTCTCAGGAAAGTACTTGTCAAGGGTTAGAAAAGGACCAAAGTAATGTCCTTTTTCTTTGCATTGTTCAATTGAAATGACTAAAAGAAGCAAGAAATAACTTGACAGGAAGGGACGGAACTTCGAAAGATGTTTCAAAACCTCATCTATTTCTTTTCTCTTCAGACTCGTTATGTTACCCATAGTGAACGGTCTGTCATCAGCTTCCAGTGTCAAAAAAAGTATCCCAATTTTTGGAAAAGGAAAATAATGATTCTCTTTAGTAGTTTTGATGAAGTCAACAATGAAATCAATTTGCTTCAAATATTTCTTGGAATCGCAATCCAGAATAAAATTGAAATTCACTGGGAATTTCGTTTGGATTAGAAATGAAATTAAACGCTCTTTATTCGTTGGAGAACTTCCAAATCCTTTTCTAAAATTAAAACTAATTGTAAACGCACTTGAAAATCCTCCTCTAAAAGCAAAACTAATTGTAAACAAATTTGTAAACTTTGAAGCTACCTGAACGAAATAATCTGTTATTTCATCTTCAACTGATAAGACCTTCAAAGGAGCGAAAGAATGGTGAGATTTTGAACAAAGTGCTTTCATTAGCCGATTGTCACAACACAGGTTGTTCATATGACACAAAGTAACAAGACTAATGGACGTTTGTTCACTGAACACACATTTGACAATTGTCAACATATCAATGACAACATGGAAGTTCTTTGTGAAAGCAACTTGAATGTGTTGCAGTTCTACCTCTCTCCACTGTTTTCCTTCGTTACACAGCTGACTTACGTCAACCTCGTATTTTGTTGATGATGTGAAGTTAATTGTCATTATCTTCAGTGTTCGGGATTTTGATAAGCAATCGATTAGTTCATTAAACTCCTCATCAGAGACAAAGATATCATAGAAACGCAGTGAATACAACTGAGAAACAGGGCTTTTTACTGCTTCAATCAGTGGATCGATTTCCACAACCGGAATTCTTTCTCTATCTCTTAAGGACAAATCATTACCTGCTATTAAATATAATCCCTGTAAATTTTGCTTCTTAATAACATCTGATGCTGCTTTAATATCTCTTCTTTGAAACATGGTATTACATAATATTACACTGTGGAGATTGAGGTTTCTTACTGATATTTTCTCCAATAGGACAAAAACTGCTTCGTCACAATGTGGGAACCTAATGGCAATAATCTGTGGCTTCAAATTCAGAATCTCTTCCATCAAAACCGCTATCTCTGATTTGTTGAAGGGCTTTTCTAAGCATTTACTGCCTTTCAAGTTTTGACAAGGGAAATTGATTCTCACAAGATCAAATGAAGATCTATGGAGATTACTAAAAGGGAAGTGTTTTACAGGAATGTCCGATGTAATGTGATGAACATGAACAATCAACTCATGCCATTCATGTTTATCTATGAAATTATTTCCAGGTAAACTTTGTTGGTAGAGATTTTCAAAAACAACAATTTGATTGTTATCAATGGCTACACTCAAGTGTAAGTCAGGTGGAATTAAATTTAATAAAGTGTCATTATTTGTGAGAATTGGACTGCATTCTTCAATTAGGATTACAGCACTAGTCCAATTTCCAACATAAAACCACTTTGGAATCAACTCAATCACACTTTGTGACTTCTCTTTTAATAATCCACAAAGAAAAGGGATTATTAAGGAATCTTCTTTTTCAGTGTCCATAAGAAACCCGGGGAAAATTTCCAAAAAATCATTCTTTTCTTCTAGGAATAATTTGGATAAATACAACGCGCAGAGAAATTCTGATACGGATTTATGGAATGGTTCAACAAGAGTGTCATTAAAGGATAATTTTATTAGTAGTCCAATTTGAACAAGAAAATCTCCTTTGACTTGCTTTTCTTCGAAAACCAGTATGTTTTCCTTTATTGCTTTGAATACTTCTTCACCAAATTTGTAGAGATCATCTAATAACTGTTTCTTTTGTTTACATTGTTCATTTTCAAATAAGTTTGAAGTAGAGGCTGGTTTTTCAACTTTCTTATCGAATCTAACAATAAGAAAGTTTACAATTTGTTTGAATAAATCGGTCATTGTGGCTGGAAGTTCATTTTCTTCTGGATTGTTTTCCACAAGCAAACAGAACAACAATAACATAAGAGGACAAGTAGATAATTCTTTCACACTTTTGTTATTATCAAGCTTTTCCAGAATTTTCTGTATCTTCGAACCATTTGTTTCTTTTTCAAAATATTGATTGACGAAACTAATTCGTCCCTCTTTCGAAAATCCTCTGATAATAATCCTTTCTAATAAAATTACGTTCAAATCATTGAGTAAATCAGTTGGCCTCGAAGTGAATAATGCATAGAAGTTGTTATTTGTTTTGATTTCTCTAATAAATTTATCGAAATTTTGCATTTGTTTGGAAGGAACCTCATCTATGCCATCGAAGATGAAAAGAACTTTATAATCGTTCACTAGTTTTAAAGAATCTTCAGTGTCAATATTAAATCCCGGGTTTAATAGAAATCCTTCAATGGAATCTTTGTTATGTCTTCTTAATTCAATAACGAATACTAAGTGAAAAGATTTGAGTTTTCCTTCAGCCCAGGACTGTGCTACTTTATAAGCCAGAGTAGTTTTTCCGTAGCCAGGTCTACCTTCAATCAAAGTGAATTTCTTTCTCTGATCAATTAATTGAAGAAAATGTTCCATGTTGATCTGGGTTTGTTTCCTTTCTCTGCCATTGATGTCTTCGGTCACTAGGCATAAGTCGATGTAATGGTCCTCTATTGTCAGTTTTTTGTTAAGCCAAGGAATGGTTCGCATTGGAAGAGACGAGTAATTGTCTTTTAGTTTGCATCTCAGATCTGAAAAAAAAAAGAAATGAAGAAAATGAAACAGGAAATGAATGTAACTCAATAATATTCAAATCTATTGCAATGTTTAATTTATTTTTCTTTTCTGAAGGTCTTGAAAATCTTTGCAAATATTGCGATAAAGTCAGGAATCTATAATCACATAGTTTTTAATTACAGTTTCAAAACATTTTGAATTAGTTGAATTATAGGTGTAATTTTACATTTATAGTCATGTGGTATAGAAGGCAAAACATTTGAAAAATAGGCTAGCACAACATATCATAAAATTAGCATAATATTAGCATAACATTAGCATAGTATTAGCATAATATTAGCATAGTATTAGCATAATATTAGCATAGTATTAGCATAATATTAGCATAACATTAGCATAGTATTAGCATAACATTAGCATAGTATTAGCATAATATTAGCATAGTATTAGCATAATATTAGCATAACATTAGCATAATATTAGCATAACATTAGCATAGTATTAGCATAATATTAGCATAGTATTAGCATAATATTAGCATAGTAT
>JAFIDM010008419.1:11199496-11213395 GCA_023159025.1 Thereuonema tuberculata | reverse complement strand
ATAGTATTAGCATAATATTAGCATAGTATTAGCATAATATTAGCATAGCAATAGGCTAGCATCATAGTGAAAGAACGGTCCTTCTTACACTCTGGCCTAGCATAACATAGCACGAACATGTTTGTGTTCATCGAAATTCCAATCAGTTGTGTCTGAAATCCTACCAGTTTCGTGAAGTTATTAAAATGAGTGAAATAACAGAAAATTATCTGAGATTTTCAGTAAGAACTCTTAGTGTTGTAGAAACATTGACTTTAAAGGAGATCCCAAGATTTACAACCTACGTAGCAAAGGTTTTAGTTAAGTCGAATTAGAACACTGTTCTTTTCAAAGTGTTCAAAGAGAAATTACGCTTGATCAGTAAACGGAAATTAAAGTTTTGCTTGATGACGTTTTTATGAGGTTTACAAATAATTATGAATTCTAACGATAATTCGGAAGACGATTTCTATAGATAACAGACTGCTTTAACTTCACAATATTTACAAAAAAAGGTATCAGTCTAAAAGAGTGTTAAGTACTGATTTGTTTTAAAAATTTTAGCTTTTATAGGCAGATTGTGGTCTATAAAGTAACTCTCTTATATTCGTAAATTCTTACAAATTAATCCTAATTTTACGCCAAATGGTTTCTGATTGGTTCATAAAATTAGATACATCACCACAATTCCTAATTTATTTCAGAAAGCTTGAAAGAGGATATACACTGTCCGGCCACTTTATTAGGTACACCTGCCTAGTAGCGTATTGAGCATCTTTTAGCTTTCAAAACAGCCTGAATTCGTTGAGGCATGGATTCCACAAGATGCTGATAACGTTGTTGAGTTATAGCGTACCATGCAGACAGACTGTGTCAATGCAGTTCCTGAAGATTTGATGGAGGTGTAGGCCTGTTGTGAACAGCCAGTTCCAGCTCATCTCACAAATTTTCAATCGGGCTGCGATCCGGGGACTGAAGCAAGGAAAAGTCATCGTCATGTTCCTCAAGCCATCCCATAGTGATGCGAGTTTTGTGCACCGCCGCATTATCCTGCTGGAAGTAGCCATCTGCATGAGGATAAACTGTTAGCATGTACGGTTGCACTTGGTTAGCTACGATGTTTAGGTACGCTCTAGCATCCTGACGTGCCTCCAGAGGTATCAATGGATCACACGTGGGCCAGGATAACATCCCCCACATCATGACATTGCCCCCACCGGCTTGAAGAGTTATTGTGAGACACAGCATTTGTGCGATCAGCAGGTTGTACCTAATAAAGAGGCCGGACAGTGTACGTGCTTCCAAAAGATCCATTTTCCTGTTTTGTAATGAGAAATTTACTTGAATTTGGAATAATTTGAAGTTAAAATTGAACTCCATTTTGAGATGAGATTTTTTTTTATTTCAACTAAACAATATTATCTCAAATGGTGTCTAACGTTTACATACAGCCAGTATTTTATTTGTTTGTTTGTTTGTTTTTGTGTAAAATAAATCTTATGATGATGAAGAAAGAATGTTCTTTAGAGATTGTATCATTTTTAAAAATGAATTGTTTTTATTTATTTTTTTTAAATTCCAAGTTATATTTGAAGGGTTGTCCATTTGTACTTCCTAAATTAGAGGATTTTTGGAGAATTCTTTATCAGAAATCTTACAATTTGATTATTACTTGATTTCGTTCCAAATAAGTAGTTTCATTTAGAACAAGAATAAGAACTTTCGTCTCTTCTTTGGAAGTTGTGGTTTTTCCTCCATAGACCATTTCCTTAACTTGTTAGGAGATTACAGTAATCCGTTACCTAATCCTTTAATACGTGATTTCCATAATCCACTTGTTGAACTCATTCATTCCGAAGTATTTTTTCTTACCGTTTATTATTCTTCTGTTCTTTTCTTCTTCCGACTGATCAAAGGGCCTTTGAGTCTAACGTAAACAATGAAACATTGATTTAAATAGTTTAACACCAGATTATGTTAAATGTTAACAGAAAAAATTCTCTATCACTAAGTTTAAATTGAAAAAGAGATTATTGCTGTTAATGTTACCTTTAGTTTATCTTAACTCATTTACATCTGAGTTATTTTAGAAATAATTGTAGATCAATAACATTAACTTAAATTCCAACAAAATTAATTAACATTTAAGCATTAGTTGAAAGGATTTTATATTTCTTATTAAATTAGTTTTTTCAATTGAAGATTGGAATTAGAATAACCTAAAATTTGTGATACACAATATACAAGTTTGTTGGTGATTTCTCTTGGAAAGGATTAAATTAAAAATTAATCTCAAATAAACTCGTTTCAAATTTCTTTTTTCTGAAAGAAAATATCAAAATGCAAGACATGAAAAGATAAAAAGTTCTAATAAATTTCACATGCTTCATAATTCAACAAAATGGCACCTAGGGAAGACACGAAGGAAGCAAAAAGATTTCGCACCTCGAGCTGTCACCTGGGAGAGACTTGGACGGACCGTTTCGTCATCTTTAGGACTTATCAGCCATCCAGACTCCACCGAGAACACTCTCAGAAGGTGCGAACATATAAGAATCCCACTCTACGGGACACCACAAAAGGAAAACACAATCAAAAATACACAATAATTAGAATAAATGTCAAATCCTTGTCCTGCGTTCCACTAGACTCAAAAGGAATTTGTCTAAAGCCTAAAACAAAGCATTTAAACTAACCAGATTAAGGAATAACAAATTTAACGTGCCTAATAATTCAACAAAATGATAACTACGGATTCTGAGTCTGTCATCGGTGGAGTGTGTCTGGCTGATGAGTCCTAAAGAGGACGAAACGGCCGTCCAGTCTTTCCCGGTAACAGCTCGAGGAGCGAAATGTTTTTGGTTCCTTCGTGCCATTCTTAACTATCTTTTTTTTTTTTTTTTTTTTTGTGTAAAAAGTTCTTGTAGAAATCTTTTAAAATAGGTTCTCAATAAATGCAATGAATTTTTCTTGTTTAGAAACAATGTTTTCAAAAAGAAATTATCTAACTTACCTGATATATATTAGTTGTAGCATTGCCGTGTATGCTGCCAATGGCTATTCCGTTAGTGCTTGTAGTATTTACAGTCTATAAAATATATATATCAGATATATGTATATTTGCTTCTCATTTGCAAATAACTATTTTGAAAGTTGAAGTTCAACTTGGTATAGTAATTAGGTTTAAATTCTATTTATTTATTAGTTATACAGGGCCCCCAAAAGGTCAATTGATCCCTCTCAAAGGTGCGCGGGCTGAGATCTTACTTGAAAAAGAATTATATAAATCAGCCTCTCACTTCTAGGCTTTTTTTTTATATAATTAACTCTACATTTTACGGAAGGTTGATTCAGATTTATTTGGTCGATTTCAAGGGCACTCGCTGTCACGCACGTGGACGTGACGTAGCATTGTTGCATTCGAATCAGAGGTCATAAGCTTGTAGTTGATTATCTGGTTGCTGGAATTGTGTAGCATTCTAAATATGCCGCCAAAAATCCCAAATTAGTGGGAGGGTTACATAAGAATCACATGGAACAACAGACACAGATGCAACAGTTTGAATATAATCTTTTAACTTCCTTTCTATCCTAAACGTACTTTAAAAGTGTTGGAATCGTTTTGTGATCATTTATTTTTATTACAGCAAATAGTACTTCGTCACGTGTGAAGCAGAAGCTATTGACACAGTTATGTAAGATACTGAATCCTTCTAGAACAACAACCAAAAGAAAATCACGAATTTCGTATGGACAAATATTCCAAAATAATAAAACAGAACAAGAAGTATCTTTATATATAACTGTTCCATACCTCCTTCGTAGGTTTTTTCTCCTACCATATGTATTGTGATATAAGATCTCAAACATCTCTAAAATAAAATGTAATAATTTACATTTATTTGGATAAAGCAAATTTTCAGGGGAATATCGTTCCCCCTTCCTCAAGCCTATTTACAAAGAGTTAGTGAAAATTCTGTTGAACAATTAAATTATTACATGTTGTACATATACCTCTTCAAGAAGTATCTTGAAGAATGAGACACAATGGCATTAAGTTAGGTATGCATGGCCGTGAGATTGTTCTTAGCGTGACGACGGAGGAGGAGGGGATTCAGATAACATAGTGACGTCATATTACATTTCACTTAAGCGCATTTCTTGAAATTTATTAAAACACCCACAATTATCTAAAGTGAGAAGGGATAAAGTTCAAACGAAAATATGCTTGAATATGAAGAATATGCATCCAAATGCAAAGTTAAAGGATAAGGTTATCTATCAATTTTAAGACTGGTTAAACGACTTAGTTTTTGAAATGATTAATAGGTGAACTGAACTACAAATACAAAACAGTTGAAAATAGTTTAATTTGGGGAGGGGAGGGTCTTAAGATTAAGATTAAGACAAAGTGTGACAAGGGAGGAGAAGGGGTCGAAAATAAAAGAAATTGGCGTGACGTAGTTTTTGGACAGCCCCTTATAACGAATATCTTAAGTATCTCGTAAACAAGAGTAAATTTAAATTTTTTTTTAAATGCCATTTTCTACTTCAGACCTTGAGTAAGATTCATCAATTTCTTTTCTTTGGACATTGTGATTTCTTTATGTAGAAAATTTTATCAAAGAACAGGAACTATAAACTACGAAATATATACATTTAAAATCCAATATACAATAAACAATATTATGCAGTAATTAATAATTCTAAATAAGATTACTTACATTTACATTGAAATTTGAAGAAGCAGCCTGAAAAAAAATAAGAATAAAAAAAAAATGATAAGAATTCGAATCGTACTAACAGTCAATTAATGTTATTTCTTAGTTGTTAGGTTTAACTTTTTTTTATTTTCTAAAACAATAGAACCCCACCAATCCGAACCCCGTTAATCCAAAATTTCGGGTAATCCGAACACAAAAAAAAGGGACTTAAAATTTTTGAGAAAATAAAACAAGCAAATCATACAAAATTGGGTTTTTATTACGTTTTAAAATACAAAATTGGACATTGTGATTGAATACATTTCTATGATATTAAAGCGTCTTATACTATCTTCAAGAGTTGCTATTATTTTACAGCTTTCAGAGTTCATGAGATTTCACTGTGCTTCGATACTTCAAGTTTTAAAGTATGCTATCACATAAAGTTCATAAAATAAATTTAACGTGTGCAAAAATGAAATTAAGGACAGGACACCGACGCACAAGTGCAGAATAATGTGTTTATAAAGGATTTTATTCTGCACTTGTGCGTCAGCGTCCTATCTTTACATAAGTTCACTTTTATAATTATTCATTTCTGCTAAAATCTATGAAGAGGATTTAATGTTCACACGAGTTATATTCTCGAACTATCTTTAGGCATTACTACAATCACTATCTTGAACACGTCTCGAAATTCCTCATCGACTAACGGACGTATATCTTAATCTCCGGGATAGTATTAAAATAATAGAGAATATTACTTACTTCCATTTTGGTTTGAAACGATACTTTTACTAAGCTTTAGTTGCCACATACACACATTATTCCATATCTGGGCATGAAGGGAAACAAGATGGCCTCTCTTCGTTCCAATAGAAAGTAGTCCTATCTCTATTCCAACTAGTGGATCAGCTCCTAAAATATTAATGGTAAATTAATACTTATGTTTCAAACACAATATCCTTTCTATAAAGAATCTCATGCTTATTTTCACCAGTTCGGAAGAAGTTCACCTAATATATATTTCTCCATAAAACTATCAGAGTCCTTGTTCTTCTTGCAAACACAACACGTGGGCACAGAGGCGTCACTAGGGTTGGTGTCACCCCCTCCCAAAAAAAAAAAACCTTCTAAAACTATCTGTTCAACCAAAAAAAAAAAATTTTTTTTGCATTTTGGTGTCACCCCTTGTGATGGTGTCACCCGATGCGGTCCGCACCCCCCCCCCCTAGTGACGTCTCTGCGTGGGCGATCCTATCAGTCTTCATCATTTTCCAATCTCTCGTAATAATCACCCAATCACTTTGATGCTATTCACAAGCATGTATCTGATGATTGTTCTGTTAACAATGGTTGGAATCCATTCTGATTATCCTTTCTTATTATTGCTTTGATAAATGGAATATATTTTGACTTAATTTGCAACTTAACATCCTATTTATTATTTTTTCATCTCACAAAAATAATTAACAAATTTTAAACATATTTTTTTTTATATAATCTACAGTATATATATATCGTAATAAACATGATTTAATCTAGAACGTGTCTTTGTACTTTGAAGGCTATCATTCAGTTTCTTTCAACGCTCCATTTATTAAGTAGGTATCTTCGCTCTAAGCCGGGTATTGCTTTACCGACTTTCTTTTATCAGCAAAAGTACAAATCAAATACAAACAAAGCATTTTATATTTTTTATTTGACGCTTTTTCTATTCCTATTTTATTAATGTAAGCAATTTATAAGAAAATCTGAAGTGATTCTTTCACTTACTCTTTGAAAATGCCAGAACCACTTTCCACTCTCTACAGGTTGTTCTTCTTTCTCATTCTTGAAACTCATTCTAAAAGAAACAACAATATATTCAAGTAATATAAATATATAAAATAATATAGAGTAATTTATATCTGCATTCTATAGTTTACCATTAATTTTGAGTTATTTTATTTCCAGTGAACAGAAATTGAATAGAAATTGATGAGATAATCTATAGGAATAAAATAAGACAGAACGTTATTATCCTCCCTACAATCAAAACAATTAACTCTCACGGCTCCCATTCTAAAGAACAATGACGTCACGACCTTCGTCAATCAATGATTGGGCGGTGACATTAAATAATAAAGTTATGATAAAAATTACACTGAAATATATTATTTTTTTTATGCATCACAATATATCAGAGCATTTTAAAAAACGAATGTTTCGTCATATTTCATTACTATGCTCCACATATAATTCCGCTGTCTCTATTCGCTCATTAACACAGTTAGCAATTGTGCAACTTCATTTACTGAAAATTCCATGAAAGTGTTGGAAATTCGGTAAAAAGTATATTTGCATCGAATCAGAGAATCAGATCACCATTCCATGAAAGCTACGAATAAAATTACCTCAACTAATGAAAGTGAATTATTATAAAGAAAAGAATGAAAATTGAGAGAATATCCTATTTTTCAATGAATGGCAATAATATGATTCTAATGACAATAATATCGTTTTAATTACACGGCCAACAACAATGTACACAGTCAATCAATCATTAATGAACTTTCATTCAACTGTCGTCACATAACATTATATTAGGAAGTATAAAAACTTGTAGATTTACTGAAGCAAAACCAAGAATAGTAATCATCACCATTGTATATAACGATAAAGTACACAGTGCTGAAAATGGAACTGTCTTTCACATAAGACACATTTCAGGAATGCATTTTCGTCTCATACCTTCTTCCCACATTCTACACACTTGAAAAATTAGAATCCAATAAATTTTGAAAGACAATGTGAGTTTCTTGGATAATTTAACCAGCTGCGTGTAGAAGTAGCTCAGTATTGGTTTGTATTTCGGAAAAGTTTGATGAGTACACAAAGTATCTCAGAAGGAAAGGTCGGGAGATCGTAGAATCGGTCATTGAAAGAACAAGTTTATATGAATATGCATCCTATACAGACGGTTTTCCCAGCCATTTAAATGTATATTGTTTCTAGTGTGCATCCAATATTGTCCCTCCCTTCTGTCGTATTCTGCCATTGTCTGAAACTAGAAATATGAATCGGTGTGAAGCATCAGTTGCTAGTTTGATCATTGATACTGACATTGTACAGGTGCTAAACAGCTTCACAAACGTCAAATATTCTGATATTCTTACAGTTTATTTGATGACTGTCTCACTGCCGCTGTTGAAAAATACGATAGAGGATTTCCTATGAGAAGAATTCTTGATCGAAGAGTGTTTTCCAAGGTTTTCAAAACAACATACAGCACAACAGTGAATAGGACATGAACTGCCTGATCTCAATATGAATGGCATCAAGAAACGTCAAGATTATATTACATTGGTTCTTCAAAGCCAACAAACATATAAAAAGTTAAAAATAAAGTTATTTACAATAAAAAAGCCAGTTACCGGTTTCTCGAGCTCATAAATTTGCCCGCATCGTCAGGTAAACGTCAAGATTCTTCACTGACACGAGCATCATGCTTTGTTCTCACACGAGTTTGCAAAATACGGTAAAATATTGACAGTCGAAAGTTTGAAAACTTGTTATAAACTTAACAGAATACATCCTATATTTATGTTAAAAAGCATATCATGAGGTTTCCGAATACTCTCCTTTCCATATCAGAGCTTCTCAATTTTTTTCGCAAGTAATTAACTACTTGTAATCCTCTGTTGGTTAGATATATCTTGTCGTTTTTGTTAGTAGGGGAGGTGGTGGTAATATGGACCACTTTTTTATTTTTGACAAAATTTTGAATTTCAAGTGGCTCTAATATATTAAAATCGTCAGTAGCATTAGTATAAATATCGTGTGAGATAAATATCACTCATTTTTAAATAAATATTTAAAACTCTTGAATAGGTACAATTATTTAGAACAATCTACAAAAACATGAATTGTTGAACTGGGGCTGTAATATGAAACAGATGTTAAGATGCAACAATACTTCTTTATTATTGCTATTATAGTAAAAAAAATCATTTATTGTTAATACTTTAATGCATTATTTTGCTTCACATCAATAGAAAATATAGAAACTACAGAGAAAAAGTAAAAATTAATGCTTAACATTTTATAATTGAAAGAAAACGCTCAATTAAAAATTGTAAGTCTTTCATGACCAAAAATCTGCTGATTTGGTGTTTTCTTGCATTTACCATATCTTCTTGACGCCATTTCTGCCTTAGTCCCTTCTTTTCGTCCTAATTTGCTTCTTGGCATCGTGAGGTTTCCATCGCCATATGGAAATTGACTGATCCATTCTCAGTAATAAAATATTAATTCTTAAGTACTGAATGCACCATTTTGTTGTTCAGTTAATTAATAATAATATACAATAAAAACAAAACCTCATTCGTATTAATAATAGTACCAGAAATTTTGTTGAATCTTACCCGGTAAAAACTTTCAGCCTTACGAAAACACTACTTCTTCTCATAACCATACACAACGAGATACTGAAGTTAGCTACCTCCAGGTGGCTAAAAGGAAAACCAGCGGTAGAAATTAGAGCGGTTTCGGATGATAGCAGCAGCTACTTGCCACAAATATTGCTGT
Organism: Thereuonema tuberculata; assembly: GCA_023159025.1. Taxonomy (NCBI): domain Eukaryota; kingdom Metazoa; phylum Arthropoda; class Chilopoda; order Scutigeromorpha; family Scutigeridae; genus Thereuonema; species Thereuonema tuberculata. The sequence goes on along the minus strand of JAFIDM010008419.1, from coordinate 11,204,144 downwards.
TTTATATTACAACCCTGTAAAATATAACCACCTTCTCCCCTATAATTATTATTCTGAAGTCTACGTCATTTTCAGGCAAAGGTTTTGCTAACAGAATCAGGTTTCTTTGCCAGACTTCGATTCACCTGGAAATGCAGGTCCCCTCACTTCTGATTTCAAAGTGGTTCTCATCCTGGAAAAAACGTAGTTGATGGACATTTCGCAGCTGGAGCTGATATTCAGATACTGCAAGTGTTCTTATACGTTTCGGAATTTCCTGAAAGATATGGTTTCCAGACTTCTAAAAACAAGTAAACAGTTGGCTTCCAAGTTTCCTCTATAATGATAATAGGATCTACACAGTTTGAGAACGATGCAATGGAATATTCTGCAGCTTCATTTGACTTCTTATTTGGTAAAGTTGAAGATAATTTTGTATTTAAATCAGGCTAGCTCATGGTGAACATCCAGACTAGTCATCGATGTTACTGACCTCGTGTATAAATGGTCGATCTCTGTCCCTGGAACAGTTTCTTCTGTGATTCTCATTTTGATAAGGAATCCCTAATCTTTCGTGACAGTGTCTTACAATGACTTCCAAATAATTAAAAATGAATTGTTGGCTTTGAGGTTTATCATATTACGAATTGAAGCTTCTTGTTCTAATGTTACAATGACATACTTTTCTGGCGAGTGAATTTGTTACAAATAAGACTTCTTATTTCTCGTAATTTCATTAGTCAATTTACTCCTCTGTCAAACAATTAATTAATTGTTCCACCTCTTCCTTGCGTATTTTACATCTATTGACTGTTGCAGCAACACTCTTTTTTTTTCTCTTTTTATACATCTGAAAACTTCCCATTATTTTTAAAAAGAACCCGAATTTCAATTCTATCGTGGATATTTTGGCACAAATGGCTGTGCAATGAATTGGAGTTGATCCAGTTGTTCTCTTTTGGTTCCTCAACTCTGGCGTATCACTAAATGGGAAGACATGTTACAAAGTGTTTCGCTTTGTACGATCAAGACACTTCACTTACTTTCTTTCTTACTTAACAGACTTTCTCAATACTTTCTGGTAAATTGTTTGTGTGATTCGACGGTGCTCGTTTTGAAATGGGGAAATCTTGCTCCAGTTTCTCTTACAAAATATTGACTGTGACAAATGCATTGTCTGCAGTACGAACTGCTTTTCAGCCAGTTGCTTCCTTCTTTCTGCGCAGCTGCTTTTACACACTATACGCCAGTTCACATGAATTACGAGAAGCATCGAGAATCGACTGACCACGCATCTCTACTTCCGAATTAAAGTTTCTCTGCCTACGTTTACGGAATCCAGTGAGACTTAATCGTAGATGTTCTAAATTCAGAGTGTTTGAGAGATACTTTAATTCTTGTTCAATCATTTAACGTCAGTTGCAATGTTTTACAAAACTATCTTTGCTTATTAAATGAATAAAACAATAAATAAAAGAAAATTGTATGAAACAATAGATGAATTGTTCCATGTAATTGGAGGAGTTTAAGGAAACAAATCTTGTTGAAGGATAGCGTTTATACTTTATTTTTAATTCATTAATTTTATCGTTTAAAGATTATATTAATTATCGAAATCAATTTAAATCGATCAGAATCAAAAGTCAAAAATGTGTTGGTCGTTCAAAGCAAGTATCCGCAAACAGTATCCTAAGTCTCCGCATTGAAATAAATCTCTCTTAGAAGCGCCGTCTCTGAAGCATAAACTTATGGCCAAGTGCACCAAACTTCGATTAACCTTGATGGCTGCATTGTGAACGTAGCTAAAATTAGTGGGGGGTGCTGCTGCAGAAAAATTTTAGCCTTTGTTTTAAAATTGTGTGAAAGGAAACAAACAAATTGTGTGAAAGGAAAGTTTCTGAATAAATTTTCTTTTTATACATGTTTGTTTCCTTTCACACAATTTTAAAGCAAAGGCTAAAATCTTTCTGGAGCAGCACACCCCACTAATTTTAGCTACGTTCACAATGCAGCCATCAAAGTTAATTGAAGTTTGGTGCACTTGGCCATTAACCTATTTTCTTTAGGATAAACATTTTACTTAAATGGCATTTTCATCTAAACTTAATCCTAAAGTGTGAAATTTCAGCTTAAATTCTTACCTTTGTTTCAACAATATTCCCGTTCAAAGGGGGAAATTGTTTATTACTTTTTTTACAAGGAACTACTTGTACTCACACACGACGCTTCAATCCTGAGACTTGTCCTCTTTTTTTATTCCTAAAAATTCTCAACATTTGGAAATTTGAAAAAAATGGCATTTTTCAGAGTTCAATATCTCAGGTGGGAAACGAGATAAAAATCTGAACTTTTGTCCCATAATAGAAGTACACGATAGTAATATGCACAAAAAATTTCGAATTTGAGATTTAACTAAAAAGTATAGATAATGCAAGGCTCAGTCGTTAACAAAACGCAAGTTACAATATGTATATGTTTACATCAATTAATTTATATTTCAATATATGCAAATATAAAAATAAATTCTCCTTTGAAGATTAAAAATAAAAACAAAAACAGATGAAGAAACCACGAGACACACAAGAAATCCCTGACCACAGAAGTTACAAACAGTAATTAAACGCTTTTCTTGATTGAAACTGAAACTGAAGCCATCTCGGCACTGTCAGTTGAACTCATTGGTTTTTTGACGATATATTCTTGCATTTTTTTCTACTTTATAGTCAAATCTCAAACATGAAATTTTTGTGCATATAATATTTCCATATAGATTTTATCTCATCCCCACTTGAGATATTGAGCTCTGAAAAGTGCCATTTTTTTTCTTTTTTTAAATTTCCAAATATTAAGAATTTTTAGAAAAAATGGAGAACAAGTGTCAGGATTGAAACTTGATGTGTGAGGACAAGTAGTTCCTACCTGTTTGTGAGAAATATCGAGACTTTTGACTCTTTCCCTTGCTGGAATACGTGAATATTGTTGAAACCAAGATAAGACATTAGGCTGAAATTTCACCCTAAATGAAAATAAAGAATTTATTTAGGTGAAAATGTCATATTAGTAAAATTGTAGCCATTTATTTTCTTAACAAATTTGGGGTTTTTTTTCTGCATATTGATAGAGCCAATACAAGTTGAGATATTCAGGTTTCCGTAAAACCTTAAAGTTTCAAAAACTGTACAAGAAATGTAGCTAAAAATTATGACATATTTGTATATATGTTTTCTTCTTCCAATACTGAGTTTCTATTCATCATATCGAAGTGAGAATGATATGCAGCAGGTGTATTATTTAATTTATGACGGTGCAACGGAGATAATTATAGAGAGATAGAATATGAATATCATTGTGTTGCCAATAGAAAAATGTGTAAATCCGATATTATTTCAGAACTACGAAATATGAAAGAAGACAACTCCGTAAGAAAAGACTGACCTTTTTATGCAAGACGTTGAACTGTTTTATAGAATCAACGAACTTTTGATTATATGCGATATTTTATTTTTGGATCATAGACAAGCAATAAATATTGTTTTTACTTTTCAAAAATGATAGTTTCTTTGCGATCTTTCTTAATTTTTAAAATACTTTAAATTGTTGAACTTTATTATAACCAACATAGGCACTAATGGAGAATTGTGAAAGAACAAATATCTCTGCCACGCATCCACTTCGCTAAGTGTATTTCCCTGAGATTTGTGAATAGTGATTGGTAATACAATCCGAGTCTCTAAGGGCATCTAGTACCTAAGTTTTAGCTGAAAAGCTCAAAATTTACGGCAGTTATCCACGTCCCAATTTTGAGGTCACGGCCGAAATGTAAGAGCCACCCCATAGAAACCAGTGAACAGACGTCGACCTTTTCTTACTTATTTGTAGTTAATCGTCAAAAAGTGAAATGATATATTTTAAACCATTCCAACAGTTGTTTTTAATATTTGCTCATTAGGCCAACTTCTGCTGAAAAGGGGTTAACCAAAAGCTTAGGCATCAGACAAATTATATATATATATAGCTAAGCCGGACAGATAGCACATATAAATTGCACAGATAGCTGTCCGGCTTAGCTATATGTTTAGTAATGTAAGTTAATTCTATTCTTATATTCTAAATTTTCTAAATTTCAAAATTGCAAATGATTTATTTGAAATCTTTGCATCGCTAAACTCGAAATTATGCATCATTCGAGTTTGGCCTTTCGATATATATATATCTGGGGGCACGGCAGTGCCCCCGCCAAGACGAGCCGAAGGCAGGAAGGGCACAACGTACCTTTTCTGGAAGTGTTTCGTCGTATTTTCGAACCCTCATAGCTTCGGCCTGGATAATACTAGAGAGCTCAAATTTTCAGGATATGATGCAGTTACCAGACTAATGAAATACGCTAAGTTTCATTTATTTAGCTTTTATACTTTGGATTTTATTAATACCTAAAATACGTCGATTTCGTCACTCACTGACTGACTGACTGACTGACTCATGATCATCAAAACCTCTAGGGTACTTCCTGAAGTCCTAGAAAGCTGAAATTTGGTATGCTGTTAGGATTAGCACACAAACAACAAAAAAATTAAGAAATCCGTAACTTTCACATTCCAACCCCTCATAAAGGGGGGGTCTGGTTATGTATTATCGAACCCTCATAGCTTCGGCCTGGATAATACTAGAG
>JAFIDM010008419.1:11172202-11189496 GCA_023159025.1 Thereuonema tuberculata | reverse complement strand
TTCAAATTTAATATCTGTTCTGCACATGATCTTCCCTTCCTGAATCCGAAATAGCATTATTATATAACCATCTGATTTACTTCTGGTTACTTTATTAATTATTTGTAAATAATCTTTAAAATTAAAAATTTAGAAAATGCAACGAAAATGTAATATTTGTAAAAGTCAATTATTTTTGTAGAAATTATTTATCTGTTTTTATCTGTATTTTATTCATTTTAATCGTTAATCGTTATTTATTTTAAAGCTTTCTTTTTATATTTCCTAATAATTGATGCTCTGTTTATTTGTAAATTCTTTTCCGTTGCTGTCGTTGAATCAATTCATTAATTTAAATTCGTTATGTTTTTATTCAATCATTCTGTATATTTTTAATAAGTTTACCAATCAAATCACACTATGTAAATACTATAAAAAGCAATGTTTTTCTTCTTTAATCGTTTCAGGCCAACTAAGGACCACATTAAGATAACTATTTTCTTCTCTCTTCCTTCCTCTTTCTCCAAAACTCTTTCATCCTTTCCGAATGGACTCTTTTCCTTTCATCCTTTCCGAATGGACTCTTTTCCTTTCATCCGACCATTTGGCTCCAGTTGTTTTCCTTTTCCCTACGTCTTCTTGAAAACCTTTGAACTTTTTAACTTGTAGTCTGAATTTGTCTCTGCTGAGTAGGGTCTCCCGATCAATCTGCATTTCTTCTAAGTCCTTTATTGCTTTGCCACCTCACCCACTGTTTTTGTCTGTTTTCCTGTTCTGGAAGAAAGTATGGATTTTCTTTGTTAATCTATCTTCATTCATTCTCTCTAAGTGCCCATAAAGGGTAACATGTTTTTTCCTGATCTCATCCGTTATTTTAGGGCATTGCAAGTAAATTTCTCTATTTGGTCTCAAAACCTGTAGTTAATAGTAAATTGTACAATATGAAATTCGTGAGATGTTTAATGTATCGTATGACAAGAAACTATTATAACGCTTGCATTGTTTGGAGGAAGCTCTGAAGCGCTTGTTTAAGGCGGATTGTTAAGAAGAACTTGGTTATTATGCAACATGGACGTTGTGTGAGTGAAGTGTTGTTAAAAAAATGGCGATATAAAAGGAACAACACGTCAATGCCCAAGATTGGGGAATTAGAAGATAAATACTGCTTCCAAGAATAATGAGTATCCTCCTTTATATGTTGAATTGTGCAGTTCTGATTATATTAGGATTGATTAAAATAAACTAAAGAGAAATTTTACTTTAGCGAAACTAATCTGTTCTATACAGTGTTCTTATTCCCATCAATAGTAGGAATTCGACTGATGCAGCAGTACAAAGAAGTTATGAGTCCTGACAACGTTCTTAGTGAAGTAATAAGCGGGATCATATAACATGGTATCGTGGAATCTACTGTGGAACAGGTGCAGTTAAATCATTAATCCTAACGCAGATGTACGGAAGTTCGTTTTAAGAAGAAGGTAATGTAAGTGACTCTTTGATTTTCCTAATACACGGAACACAGGGGTTTTGTAATACACTACAATTAAAACCTTGAAGTTAAAGAATTTAGAGTGAACGAACTTAGATATTTTGAAGAGATACTATTGCCGACAGGAAAGCAAGTAATGAATTTTATTCCAAGGCAAATTCAAGCGTGGTTACAAATTTGTTAATCTGGTGAATTACGAATTAACTTTTAATAAAAGAAGTATTAAGAAGTTAATTATAAAGATAAAGAACTTTGTATGAAATATAAATATTACACATACGGTGATTAACCATATCGAAGATGAATAGAGATAATAATAATTATTCACATAAGGTGATTAAGCTGGTAGACTAACATTGTAGTTATTAATATTTTCACAGAAGGTGATAAAGCATATTAATTTCACATAAGGTGAAAAAGCTTTTTGTCATAAATTAATGTTAGAACTTTAGAACATTAATAGGCTTAAAGTACAGTCAACCGGAACTTTAGTGTTTATCATCGAAAGGATAGAAGATTATATTATTCCTCAATTATGAAAAGTTGTAATACTTAATTTACAATTTATTATTGACATAAACTTTTCATGTTAAATAATTGAAGATTATTTGTTGGGTCCAGTTCATTTAATAGAACATTACAAATAGGTTTACTATTGTTCACTACACCTTAAACTTAATCATTAAATGCTTCATCTCTGCTAAACCAATTATATATTTTCCTACAAAACCCAATCGCCATCTTTATTCTTGATTAGACCTAATATTTTTCGCAAGATTCTTCTTTCCTTTTTTTTCCAAATCTTCTCGTGCCATTTTGCATCCAGATAGTAGTAATGTTTCTGACCCATAAAGAACTTCGGGTTTTACAACTGTATTATAATGCCTCAATTTAACGGCTTTAGAAAAACATTTTTTATTGTACAAATTTCTTAATTTCATTTATTAAATTAATTCAGTTAAATTCCAAAACTTGACTCATTGTTTTCCAACTCAACAACTGAACCAACAAACACCATTCCAATATTAGAAACTGAAATTTGAAAATAATTACAATTGATGAATAATGGGCAAAAGTACTTCTTTTTCATTCTAGGAGACTACTGAAACAGTTTCAAATAATGAAAAGTTCTAAAATCATTTTAGAGTAAATAAAAAGAAAAAAAAAACTAATAATTTTATTTAAAAATGAAACTAGTAATTTATAACTACTATCATATATGACTATCATGTATAACTAATATATATGTATAATAGTATTTACGCACTGTATATATGATGTAAAAAGTCCTTTGACTTAGAATGCGAAATGGTATTTTTTAATTATTCTTTACCTGTTTCTTTATGGATCACCATAACAAAGATCCTATATAAAATTATGTCTATATATAGAATATAAAAAGACCGGTAATAGACCATTTAAATGGTGTCATCACAACCTATGTAACAGTTCAAACTGCCTGTTGCTGCAGTGCGCTGCTACAGTTTTATCATTGAAAATAATTATGACCAAGTGGGTGTTTATCTTGGTTTTTCTCAAAAAAAAGATCCAAATAAGCAATAAAAATTATCACAACGCATTTTCAAGACTTCAAGAAAGTCCATCTCAGGGTTTTTTTTCCCCCCTTATTTTTGTGAATTTTAGGAAAAAGTATTAAGATTAAAAAAGGTATATTTATGCGTATTTTTGAGGCTAGGAATGCCATAGATCACAGTGCATCCGATGTCGAGAACTTCTGATTGGTTAACTCCAAAGCCACTCTCCAGTAGCAAAGGACCCATCTGACTTACTGAAACTCATTTCAGAAATAGGATTATAGAAGAATAAATGATTATATAGTTGTTGTTGAATATAAAATTATTAATTCTTCTATAATCGTACTTCTGAAATGAGTTTCAGTACGTCAGATTAATCCTTTGCTATTGGAGAGTGGCGTTTCAGTTAACCAATCAGAAGCTCTCGACATCTGGCGAACTGTTATCTATGGCAGTCAGAACCTCAAAAATAAAAATAAACACAGTTTTTTTTGTTTTAATATTTCTCCTAAAATTCACAAAAATAAGGGAAAAAAATACTAAGGTGGACTTCATTGAAATCTTAAAATGCGTTCTGATAATTTTTTATTATTATTTGGGTCTTTTCTCAAAAAGAAACCAAGATAAACATCCGCTTGGTCGTAACTAATTTCAATGCTAAAACCCTAGCAACGGACTGTTTGAACTGTTTAAATATATTTCCTCGTCTTTAGAATTTATTGTACTCCAGTGGCTTCAAGTTAAAAATAGATTTCTTGTGAGAAGTTTACTGAACATTTCTCTCAACACCATTTAGGAATTACTTTTCTCAATTTTCGGAAAACCAATAGTAATATAAAATGAAATATTAAAGAAATTTAGAATAGGAAATAACCCCAGAGAAAAAATGTTTATTAAACTAATCAGCTAAAAATCATTATTTTCCAAAATATAAGATATAAAGTGTTATTATAAGTTTTTATCTAAGCTTCAAAATCTATTCATTTTAAAATTGCTTAATCAAAAGAACTTTCTGAGGTCGTATTTACCAACAATTAATTGGAACTAGAGTTACTTCAATGAAGCTATGAATTGAACCTTTTATAGCAAAGTTTAAAACAGATAAAAAGAATATGTTTCTCACCTACAAGATCAACAGTTTCTGTTCGGATCTATAATCAGATGGAAAAGAATTATCTTTATTTTGAGCACCTGTTAATCAATCAAGGATCACATGAGCCAATATTAAGATAAAAACAATCTTATCAATACCTAATCAAAAAATAAATTCCATTGTCTATCTAAAATCAAAGAAAAAATGTAATTGCAAAAATATTTCTTTTTGTTTTATTAGCTTATCTAATTGAAATAGCATTATTATATAACTATTTCATTTACTTCTGGTTACTTTATTAATTTGTAAATAATTTTTAAAATTACAATTTAGAAAATGCAACGGAATGCAACGAAAATGTAATATTTTTAGAAAGCATTTATTCGTATTTTTGTAAGAAATTATTTATCTGTTTTTATCTGTATTTTAATTGTTTCCGTCATTTATTTTAAAACATTCCTTTTCTATTTCATACTTACTGATGTTCTGTTTCTTTTCGAATTCTTTTCCGTTGCTGTCGTTGAATCAATTCATTAATTTGAATTCGTTATGTTTTTATTCAATCATTCTGTATATTTTTAATTGCTTAACCAATCAAATCCCACTATAGAAATAATTACTTTAAAAACCAATTTTTTTCATTTATTAAATTATTTCGGTTCAGTTCCAGAACTTGATTCGTTGTTTTTCCATCTCAATGACTCAACCAACAAACACCATTCCAATATTATATAGTGAAATTTGAAAATAATTCTAATTGATGAATAATAGGGAAAAGTACTTCTTTGGTATTTTACGAGATTATTGACGCAGTTTAAGGTCATGAAAACTCCTAAAATCATTTTAGAGGAAATAAAAAGAAAAAAAACAAAAACTAATATATATAATAGTATATACAGTGGAACCTCGCTATTCGTACACAATCCGTTCCAGGAGGCAGTACGAATGGCGATTTGTACGAATGGCGAATCATTTTTTCACATAAGATATAATGTAAATTGGATTAATCCGTTCCAGACCCACAGATGATTGCTTATATAAACCTTTGTAATAATATGCTAAGCCTAAAATACATAAAAACTATGAAAACAATAAATATATAGGCCTCTATTATTATTTATTTATTTCTCAGTATAGATGATATAGTTGATTTCGCCATGCCATACTGAGTTGCCAGTTCAGAGACACGAGTTCCACTTTCAAACTTCGCAACGATTTCTTTTTTTCAATTCAATTGTCGTTCTCACTGCTTTCCTTTTAGGCTTAGTTGAATCAGTAATCTTTTTTAGACCCATGGCTGCACTATTTTTAATAAAAATAACAAAAAAATAACAATAAAATATCACAAAGTTTCACGAAGCTTGCATGGATGATGCGTAGCGTTCGGAAGCTAGCACGACACTGAACTGAAGCGACCGCGTGGCGCGGCCAGTACCGAGGTCACGCTGTCCGAATCGCGAGCAAGCGTACGAATGGCGAGTCAATTTTACTTGAAAAAGTTGTACGAATAACGAGTTGTACGAATAGAGAGGCGGGCGAATGGCGGGGTTCCACTGTATATGCACTGTATATATAATGCAAAAAGTCCTTTGACTCAGAATGCGAAATTGTAGTTTTTAATTTTTCTTTGCCTGTATCTTCATGCATCGCTATAACAAAGAACCTATATAAAACAGGTTTTTTGACCATTAAATGACTGTAAAAGGCCGTTTAATTGTTGTAGTCACAATCTATGTGACAATTCAAACAGCCTGTTCCTAGAGTTTTATCATTGAAATTAATTACAACCAAACGGGTGTTTATCTTGGTGTTTATCTTGGGAGAAAAAAACCCAAAAAAATAATAAAAAACTATCAGAATGCATTTTTAAGACTTCAAGAAAGTCCATCTTAGGGTTTCTTACCCTTATTTTTGTGAATTTTAAGAGAAAAATATTCAGACAAAAAAAGCTATATATACGCACATTTCTAAGGTCACAGATCACAGTGCACCCGATTTCGAGAACTTCTGATTGGTTAACTCGAAAGCCACTATCCAATTAACAAAGGATCTATCTGACTTACTGAAACTCATTTCAGAAATAGGATTATAGAAGAATAAATGATTATATAATTGTTGGCGAATATAAAATTATTTATTCCTCTATAATCCTACTTCTGAAATGAGTTTCAGTACGTCAGATTAATCCTTCGCTATTGGAGAGTGGCTTTTGAGTTAACCAATCAGATGCTAACGACATCGGGTGCACTGTGATCTATGGCAGTCTGAACCTCAAAAATAGGCATAAAAACAGCTTTTTTTGTCATAATATTTTCTCCTAAAATTTACAAAAATGACGGGAAAAAAATAGTAACGTGGACTTTCTTGAAATCTTAAAAATGCGTTCTGAAAATTCTTTATTATTTATTTGGGTCTTTTCTCAAAGAAAAACCAAAATAAACACCCACTTGGTCCTTACGTAGATTGTACTGTTACATAGATTGTGACGACACCACTTAAACGGTCCATTAAGTTGCTTTTTTACCTTAAAACATTGGCCGATTTATTTTCGTCTTCACCCTTCCCATCTCCAAGAAACTGACCTCCGAAATCCCTGGCACAAACTTCAGTTCAATTTCTCATTTACTTTATTAATTTTATTTATGTCAACATTATACAAATTACACAGATTAAAACTTGTTTATTCTTACAATGAAAACGCAACTTTTAATCTAATCGGCTAGAATTTCATTAAAAATATATTTTAAGAAATAATCGTTCATTCTCTATTTTTATATCAAAGGCATAAATAATTAATAAAATAGATCTTTTATTGAAACAATAATGAGTAATTATCAGATCGTAATTTGATAAATAAGAATCACTTTGGTAGTTGTTATTTTTAATTAGATCTGCGATGGCATAACAGAAAGATAGAAGATTTCAATAGCATTGATAGTTGAGGCCATTTGAGAACAACTTCCTTATTTGGCAATTTCTGATCACTTATTTTCTCCTGTACATCATGACGTCAAACATAGAAATGGCGGTTCTTTGAAAAAATCAGGTTACTGTCAGTCAACGAGGGAAAACAGCCAATCCACAGGTATAATTTGGAACGTTTTTCAGTATTTCAAGAATGACGAAATACATGTGATGAATGATGAACGAATTGAGCAAATTCTCATGACGAGATGAATTGTGAGTGTTTTAAAGAAGGGTTTTCAGAACAACTGCTTCCAAATATTCCCGCCAATTCTATTATTATAATGGACAATGCGCCGTATCATTCCGTTGAAGGTGAAAACGTTCAAAGGAGCAACAACAGAGAAGCCGAATTGATAGCATGGTTGACCTGTCACGGAATTCCTCCTGACAAATAAAAAAGGCCCTTTACAGGCCAATAAATATACGAAAGAGACCGATTTATTTCAAATAGTAATAAGTGAAATAAAGTAGAAACACATTCAACTTCAATTTAGTTTTAATGTAAAAAAAAAAAAAAAAGAATACATATGAGTACAATTAAGTCTGATCAAGGGCGTGTCCTCGTCTACAATTTTCTTTTTAATTCTTTTTTTTCGGAAATCGCAGTGGTGCCTCAAAGAAAAAAACAAAATACGTAATTTGAGGCACCACTGCGCTTTTCGACAATCATTCATATTAGCCTCAGTAAGGAGACCTTGTTATTTACTGGTGAGTAAATAACTGGTGAGTACTGATAAGTTATTTACTGCTGAGTACTCCTGGCTGATGATCACCAAAAAGAGTGAAACAGCTGTTCTAGGATGTCACTTGGTAAATAATTTGGTCTCACCCATTGTTACTTATTTTGTTTTTTTTCTTCTTTTTTTTCATATTTATAGTCAAAATAAGAAAACCGTTATAGGTCTTCGAAACTTGTAACTTGTTTTATTTTCTTATTAAATATGTTTCTAATGTTTTCTGCAAACTGTCGCTTCGAATTTATTGCAGTTACACGCTAATACATTCATTATTTTTAAAAAAAGACAAATAATAAAAACATTTTTAATAAAGTAATTTTAAAAAATACACTGCTCACAAAATTTAGGGGATATTACGAAATGTATATAATACATCAAAAAAAAAACAAACAAAAAAAAATAAAAAAAACAGAGGCATTTGAGTTTATTTATTAAAGAATATCATCAGAAAAGCAAATGACATGAAAATGGAAGTTGTCTGAACATGCAAATGATATGCAAATTTAATCTAATCGACTACAATTTCATCAAAAATAAGTTTTAAGAAATAATCGTTCATTCTCAATTTATTTATCAAAAGCATACTTCAAAAATAATTAATAAAATAGATTTTCAAGATAGGAAAAATCGTCATAAAATGGAATGATGTACATATAGCGGATAGCGAAAATCGCGGATAACCCGAAAACAGACTAAAATTGAGGTGTAAACACGAAAAAAAATATTTCAGCAATTATTGTACAAAAAATATTATATGTAAAACTTTTAAAATATGTACAGTACAGCAGAAACCAAAACAAAAGAGCAAGAGCCTGTCACTTATCCACAAATTCCGAGAAGGCCTATAGGATTACGATGCACAATAAACCTATAAGTAATTTTTGATTTTCGCACTGTAGAGCCTATTGTGTTTTCCCTGTTATTGGCTTGGATTAAAACTGTTTTTTTTTTTTTTTTTGAAGTTGGTAATTAAAAAAAAATTTACGGCACTCGGGAATAATCCGCACCGCGGATAATCAGGGCTGTATATATATCAGGGAAAAATGTTTGTTAAATTACACTCATTACCAAAAAAAACGACGACATAGATGGAGTTGTCCGATTGTAATGAAATTTCGTATGCAAAGACATTGGGACTGCCCATGCAAATGATTAAACTTTGGTGTCCAATAAATGAATAGCGAGAGCTATAGCGCAGCGGAACTGCGCACTCAGCAGGTGTATATAAGAAGCGATTCTCAATCTGATGGTCAAAATTTCTGTTGCATTGCGAGTTAGGATACCTTTCAACGACTGAAAAAATGCCTCGCCGCAGGATTCGAACTCATTACGTGCAACTGTCAGAGTTTGAAAAAGGTCGTATCATTGGATTGAAAGAGGCAGGTTGGGCATAATCGCTCATCACATGGGTCGAAGTGATGCGGCGATTAGAAGATGCTGGCAGGAATGGGTGGACAATGGCAGATTTCAGCTTCATGAAGGTAGCGGTCGACCTAGGGCCACAGCAGAGCGGGAGGATAGAGTGATTGTCAGAGCAGCTGTCATAGCGCCTGAATCATCGTTATCAACCATCAGACGTGCGACCCGCACACGAGTGTCCACAATGACCATTCACAGACGACTGAGAGAGCGACATCTACGCTCGTACTGATCGCTACGCCACCTGCCACTCACGTCTGCACACCGTCGGGCCAGATTACAGTGGTGCTTGGCTCGATCCGGTTGGAATGATGCTGACTGGGGACGTATAGTGTTTAGCTACGAATCCCGCTTCCAACTGTGTCCTGACGATCGTCGCAGACATGTCTGGAGACGCCCAGGGCAGCGTGTCGATCCTGCTTTTCACTTTTGCAAGCCACACAAACCCTCAATTAGGAGTTATGGTCTGGGGTGCCATTTCCCTTGATAGCCGGACCCCTTTGGTCGTCATTAGCGGCACACTTACAGCACAGCGGTATGTCGACGACATTCTGAGACCTGTTTTGCTACCCTGCCTTTTGCAGTACCCTGGCCTTATTTTTCAGCAAGATAATGCCAGACCACATATGGCACGTGTTGCTATGACCTGTCTTGCAGCTTGTGAAACACCTCCTTGGCGAGCCAGATTCCCAGGTCTCTCTCCAATCGAGCATGTCTGGGATATGATGAGAAGGCGACTGCATCCACCAGGGAATGTGGATGACCTAGCCCGACAATTGGAGAAAATTTGGCAAGAAATACCGCAGGAGACCATGAGGGAGCTTTATCAGTCTATGCCACGTCGTGTGGCAGCTTGCATTCAGGATAGAGGTGGGTCAACACCTTATTGAGCTCGTTACTTTGTAACTCTAACTCTGAAATAAATCATTCAATTTGTCTGAAATTTTAATCATTTTCTATTCTGTACACAATCTTCCTCTCCACCAATTTTTGTCTCCTTCTAGGTACGTCGTTTTTTTTTTTGTTAATGAGTTTAATCAGGTAAAGAAAAGATATCAAAATATAAGATATAAAATTCTTATTATAAATTTATCTAATCTTCAAAGTCTATTCATTTTAAAATTGCTTCATCAAAAAACTAAAGACATTTCTGTATTTACCAACAATTAATTGCAACTACAGTTACTTCAATGAAGCTATGAATTGAACCTTTTATAGCAAAGTTTAAAACAGATCGAAAGAATATGTTTCTCACCTACAAGATTAGTAGTGTCTGTGAAAATAAAGTTCGGATCTATAATGAGATGAAAAAGAATTATCTTTTAGCACCTGTCAATCAATGAACGATCACATGAGTCAATATTAAGATAAAAACTCTCTTATCAATACCTAATCAAAAAAAAAAACACCATTCTCGATCTAAAATCTTAAAAAAAAATTAAATTACAAAAATATTTCTTTTTCTTTTATTACGTTAGTTGAAATACATTATTATATAACTATTTGATTTACTTCTAGTTACTTTATTAATTATTTGTAAATAATCTTTAAAATTACAAATTTAGAAAATACAACGGTATGCAACGAAAATATAATATTTTTAAAAATCATTTATTCGTATTTTTTGTAGAAATTATTTATCTGTTTTTATCTGTATTTTAATCGTTAACGTTATTTATTTTAAAACATTCCTTTTCTATTTGCTATTTATTGATGTTCTGTTTATTTCTAAATTCTTTTCCGTTGCATCAATTAATTAATTAAAATTCGTTATGTTTTTATTCAATCATTATATATATTTTTAATTACTTAACCAATCAAATCAAACTATGAATATACTATAAAAACTAATGTTTTTCATTTATTAAATTAATTCAGTTCAGTTCCAGAACTTGATTCGTTGTTTTTCCATCTCAATGACTCAACCAACAAACACCATTCCAAATTAGAAATTGAAATTTGAAAATAATTCCAATTGATGAATAATGGGCAAAAATACTTCTTTGGTATTTTAGAAGACTTTTGAAGCAGTTTCAGGTCATAAAAAGTCCTAAAAATCATTTTAGAGGAAATAAAAAAAAAAACCCTAATAATTTTATTTAAAAACGAAATTAAGATAGATAGGGTAAAGGCACCAGTTGTGGATCGGCCTAAGCATAAACTTGGTTTCCACCACGAGAAATAGCTAAATAATTTTCAGTGTTGCATTTATTCCTTTATTAAGCTCTTATAATTGACATTGTATTACCTCAGTTCGATAAAAAAATAAGTACTGTATTTTCACAGTCTTCATTTGTATTGTGACGTTTGATCCACAATTGGACCCCACGAACCGCTGAATTTCCGCCAGAACAAAAGGCTGCAGAATTTCCCGCAAACATGGCCAGAGGCAGAAAACACTGTGTTTTATTTTTTTCCCGGTTATATTAAACCTTGTATTATCATACATACATTAATTCTAACGTATATCCATTCTAGAATAACTAGAAATAACTTTCAGGCTAACTCACCTTAATTTTCTTTTGAAATTCTTTAACAAATTATTTAACAAATTCACAGGATGGCTCCACTTGAAACTCCACTTGAAACAAACTGTACTATCAAAACGAAGCTCATGAAGGGATCGGGATTCTATATATCTGAGCCATCTGTTGATTAGTGTGATAATTAAGACGGTAAACGACTTGATCCGCAATTGGTTCCTGATCCACAACTGGTTCCTTTACCCTATGTATAACGAGTATATATGATACTATATATTCACTGTATCTAAGATGCAAAAAGTCCTTTGACTCAGAATGCGAAATTTTGTTTTTTTAATTTTTCTTTGCCTGTTTCTTCATGCATCAGTATAACAAAGAACCTATAAAACAGGTTCTTTGACCATTAAAAGACTGGTAATGGACCGTTCAAGTGGTGTCGTCACAACCTACGTGACAATTCAAACAGTCTGTAGGGTTTTAGCATTGAAATTAGTTATGACCAAGCGGGTATCTTGGTTTTTCTTTGAGAAAAGACCCAAAAATGTTAATAATAAAAAAGAAATATCAGAACGCATTTTTAAGACTTCAAGTCCACCTTGGAGTTTTTTTCCCGATATTTTTGTGAATTTTAGGAGAAACAGTAAGGGAAAAAAAGCTATATTTACGCATATTTTTCAGGTTCTGACTACCATAGATCACAGTGCACCCGATGTCGAGAACTTCTGATTGGTTAACTCGAAAGCCACTCTCCAGTAGCAAAGGACCGATCTGATGAATTGAAACTCATTTCATAAGTAGGATTACAAAAGAATAAATGATTAAATAATTTTATATTCGCCAACAATTATAATTATATTCTTCTATAATTCTACTTCTGAAATGAGTTTCAGTTTGTCGGATTGATCCTTTGCTATTAGAGAGTGACACTGGAGTTAACCAATTAGAAGCTTTCGACATGGGGTGCACAATGATCTATGGTAGTCAGAACCTCAAAAATAGGCATAAAAACAGATTTTTATTTGTACCCGAGTTGTACAAATGTAGGTATTTTTTTTTTTTCACAAGAAACACCAAGACAAACTAGTAAAAATAAATCTTGAAGATTTATTGTAATAAATTATTATTAAGTTAGACACAATGTACAAGTAGCTTCATATAATAAGGAAGCTAACGTCAGAAAGTTCAATAACTGATTAATAGTCCTTCTCTTCTTACTTCTGAAGGTAGCTAGGCCCTCAGTAATAGCTGCAATTTCGTCAGTAGAATTTTCCAATCTCTACTTCTCAATATCAACTTGATATTTATATCTGTAGTACTTAATTCTCATTCACTAACATTGTGAAGGAATACTTTATTACTTTCATCATAAGAACTCTCATATATCTTCAAAATATATACTGTACATACGAAATAACGAAAGAAACAAACTCTTCTTCACTTCTTCAAAATCTATATTTCTTCCTAATAAAAGGACTTCATCAGGATAAAATAAAATAAATACGAAATGAAGAAAGGAAGAGAAAACTTTCTCTTTCCTTTTAAACACAATCGAAAATATAACAAAGTAATTACAATAAACATAACTTATTACATCAAATAATTAACATAATATATTACATCCAATAATCAATAACAAAGAACATACCTTATACATCAAATAAATGAAAATGAAAAATATCAATGATAAAAATAATCAACAATAAAATAATTGTGATGATCAGACATAGGATTATTTCAAAATTAAAAAATCTTTAATTTTCTTATTGTTTATTAAAGATTTCTTGAAAATGCTTAGTGATACATCATTCACTTTAAGAGACTTATCTCTTTATTAAGACAACTGTTAATAAGGCATGATTCTAATTTAAAACGTTTATTCTCATCTTTGACATTAAATACGTTGTGTACTATCGGGTGTGGGCAATGATTTTTCAGCGAACAATGCCGAGCCAATTCTGAAATCTTATTATTTCTTTTCTTATAAGCTGTAGTATGTTCTTTTACACGTTCTCTTACCGTTCTACCTGTGCTTCCAATGTATACTTCTTTGCAATTCCTAAACTGTAATGCATATATTACTCCCATCCTATTTAACTGTGTTTTCCTTTCTAGTCCTCTCTTTCTTAAATTGTCTTTATCACAATTATTTTATTGTTGATCATTTTTATTATTGATATTTTTCATTTTCATTTATTTGATGTATAAGGTATGTTCTTTGTTATTGATTATTGGATGTAATATATTATGTTAATTATTTGTTGTAATAAGTTATGTTTCCTTCCTTTTATCGAATTTGGCCAACTAGGGACCACGTAACAAGCTCAACCTGACAACGTCAGGGCGAGGCTTGTGAAATTCAAGAAAGGGGGGACGAGAATTATACCCCGTCCAGGATAACCCTGAGATAGTAAGTCCCAGGTGGGAAACGGACGAAACACAGAAGAAGAAAGAAACAGCTATGCCACCACCGGGATTCGAACCCGGGTACTGGCGCATCGGCCACAACGGCAGCCCGCCGTCTAAACCGCACGGCCACGCCAGCACGGCAAGTTATGTTTATTGTAATTACTTTGTTACATTTTCGAATGTGTTTAAAAGGAAAAGAGAAAGCTTTTCTCTTCCTTTCTTCATTTTGTATTTATTTTATTTTATCCTGATGAAGTCCTTTTATTAGGAAGAAATATAGATTTTGAAGAAGTGAAGAAGAGTTTGTTTCTTTCGTTATTTCGTATGTACTTAATTACTTTACTAATAAAGTTCATTAATTAACTTAAAGGCTCTTTTAATCAACTTGCGTTTGTTGACTAAAGTTAACACAAAAATTATATAGTAGCACTAATTTCACCTTTTGAAATTATCGCACTCAATAATCACTAAATAGTTTAAACTGCGTTTCACGCACTCGATAAACACTAATAATTTCACTGCACTGAAAGTAAATTCTTCTTAGAATTCCTCTGTTAATGAACTTCGCAATTATATTCCTTATGATTTCTCTTACGATAATACTTAATTTCCGTTGAAATCACTAACTCTTTTTTTATCAAAATTCGGCAAAAACTCCGAACGGCGGTCCCAAATTATGATAACCTCCGAACGCGGTCCCAACGTTGTTATTAATGAAACATTGGGTATTGTTGCTTAAAAATCACTTTAAACATGCCATGGCTGGTAGACCTCAAGCACCAAGAGTAATAACGCTTTAGTCATAAATCGCACATATTCGGACAATAATTAAATATGTTGAGCGAAAACTATATGATTTGATATGTAATAACTCTGGCTATGTGTTATCCTTCACAGTCATACTGTTATCTGTCATTAAAAAGGTTTATATAATTTGGGACCGCTGTTCGGAGGTTTTCATAATTTGGAATCGCCGTTCGGAGTTTTGCCCAAAATTCTTTTCCGTTGTACAATTTACTTCCGTCGGACGACCGCTTTCGCTCTTAAATAGAATTGTAAAATGTACTGTCAGTTAGCTGATACTTAATGGCTTTTCATCTTGTGTGAATTTCTCGCTAGTAGAATAGAGCACCGGGAATAACTTCCAACCTGTTCGGGACTCTGTCACGGCACACGGTTCCTTGCTTAGACACTGTCACTTGCATTCTCTTGAACAGCTGATTGAACCGGTCATCTGACTTCTAACGTCGGGACAGACCAACGCCATCTTGAAAACATCTTGTTTTCAAGATGGCGTTGGGCTGACTCGCTCTGGCTTCACGGTGACGAATAAAGGGCATTGCACATAATGCGAAAGTTCGACGAAAATCGGACGACAAAGTCAACGTACGAATTGTCTTTCGCGTGTGTTTCGCCATTCCACATGACAAACGAAATCGTAGCGAAATTAACAGAAATGAGGGAAAGATCCGGTCTGAAACGGAAGCGGAAATTACTGGCGTTGGCGCGAAGCGTAGAAAACAAGTCAAAATGGAAGCCCCAGTCGCTTTGCGTTCTCATTACATCAATGCGAATCACAAATACGTTAGGTTATTAAAAATCCTGAGAGTTGCATTGCTGCATCGTAGGCGTCTGCGGTGGGAGAGGGAGAAGCCACAGATTGAAAGGAAATGGTGGGTTCGAACGGCGTGGAGGAACCGAACCAGCGAAGGGGAATTTCACACTGCAGTAAGTATTATATTAATATGAATTGTTTAACTTTTTAAATTTAATATAGTTTGAAATTTATGTATACATATATGTAGATATTGATTTATGTAACAACTAGCAGCAAAGCCTGTCAGCTGACAGGCATAAAAAAATTTGAAAAATCATTTTATTATCAACTATCAAATATAAAGTAAATGTAATCTAAATACTGCGCTAACTTGTGAAAGAAGCTTCTACGGCAAAAACGGCTTTGAGTTTCGAAATCAGCGTAAACAACTAAGTAAGTATGCCAAATTTCATTAAAATGGATGCTGTGGTAACAAAATTATTTGGTTTTGAAAGTATGTTTTGTTAGAATTTCAGGTAAAATTTCGTGGAAACAACATGAAATGACAAAATGAACTAATATTTCATCCAATTTGAGTACCCTTGATTCAACGGTACCATTGAGAACCTTGGATCTATCTTAATAGCTTAATTATATCGAGGTACAGACAGACGAACTTGGCCAATTATATAAGTTGATTAAAAAATCATTTCTTATTCGTGAAATGTTAATTTTAAATATTAATGACATAAATTTTTTTTTTGATGCAACATTTTAGATCCAGAGATGAAGAGATCCATAAATACTACAGAATGACTCCCACCTTGTTCTCTCATCCTATTAGTGACAAAAGAGTAGCTCGAGAGCCAATTAGTGTTGAAGAACAGTTGGCTGTTACTATTAGGTAACATGGAATGTATTTACATTTTACAGAAACGTTTGTCTTTACCAAATATTTAATTCCTAATAAATCCGAACATTAACAACTGCCCAAGCAAGATTGTAATGGTGTATTTTCACTAATTATGTTTTCTAGATATTTGGCATCGGGAAGTGCTATTCAGGAAATAGCCTTAAATTTCTGAATGGGCATTTCCACAGCGGCCAAAATCATTCATGTAACATGTAGAAAACTGTGGCAAGTTTTGCAGCCAATGTACATGAAGGTAAGATTTTTGATTTAATTAAAAAAAAAAAAAGAAATGGTTGTTGTAATTGTAGATATATGGAACGTATATTGTTAAAGTGTATTGTAACTTATTACTTTGTTGTAAAATTGAGGAATTTCTGAAAACAAATATAAAAAATTTGGTTTGATGTGTTTGGAATATTTGTCTGAGTATTTGTTACAACACTAATGATTTTATTAACTTATTTTAATTTGTTGCTCCAATTCCTGTTTTCAAATGAATGAGAGTAATTGAAATGTATTTGGGAACGCAGATATAGAATATATCTGTCTGTATGATATATACTTAGAAAATAAATGAAAACAAAACAAATGTAACAAAATACACACACACACACACACACACACTCTCTCTCTCTCTCTCTCTCTCTCTCTCTCTCTCTCTCTCTCTATATATATATATATATATATATATGATTGCGCATTTATATTAGGAATTTAATTAAAAAAACTTATATTG
>JAFIDM010008419.1:11136437-11148381 GCA_023159025.1 Thereuonema tuberculata | reverse complement strand
CGCCCAGGGCGATCGCCCCGGCCGCCCTGCCCACCCGACGGCCCTGAGTGGCAATCTTGCTTTTTGTAAACCGACGATTACTAATAATTCAGTGAAAAAAGTTAACGGTGCAAAACATTGAAATGTAAATAAAAATAAAGATTTCATAATTTATAAAATTATTTTTTATCTGACCTGAAGCAGGGAGGGGGGGAGGGGGTATAAAATTTCTGACAGAACCTGACAGGGAGGGGGGGAGGGGTCTAAAAATCCGTTCTAAGTCATTTTTGAACAGCCCCTAAACAGCTTTGGTGAAATCCAGAAAGAAAAAAAAAAGAACTTATCAAAATAAAAGAAGAAGCTGAAATAGACGTAATAGAACTTGCAAAGAAAACAATAAAGCTTGAAGATATTTTTAATTAATAGATTAATTAATTAATGTTTATTTTATTTTGTTGTTTCAATGTAAATTAAATATGAGTAAAAGTTTCCATCATGAATAATTGTTATGTCAAATGAAAACGAGGATAAATACTCGAATCAGCCTCGATTTAGAGGTCAGAGAGTGAGAGAGATAATGAAGACGTCTGGCAAAGATCAGTCGACGACTAGCAGAGGAAAAGCAAACGTCTGGCGGACCTAAGCAGACGACGAGGAGACATTACAAAAGATTGGTGGTGTGCAGACGTAACCAAGTCAGGCTGAAAGGCATGCAAACGAAATTGCGATTAAATTAATAGGAGTGCAAATGCAGAATTTGCGTGGGACGTTAGAAAAGAAGCAAGCGGCGAAATTTATAAGAAGAAGCAAGCGAGTTTCAAATTTACCGGTTTGAAGTTGAAGATTGGGAGCCTTCGATTGGTCCAGACGTAGACTGCATTGTGGAATATCCATTCGAGTGATTTGAAGAAGCAAGCAAGCGGGAAAATAAAAGAAGCTAGTAGATTAATAAGCAAAGTGCATGAAAGAAGTGCTGCAAAAATTCAACGCAGTTAAATCATTTGAAGAACTGTGAGTACAGAATATTTACTAACTGTTTCAAGTGGAAAACTTCCTAAATAGTAACGAGCATTTATCGATTAAATGTCATCGAAAGAAGCATGGAAATAATTTCAAGAAGTTGAAATTTCAACTGTATTTAAAGTAAAATAGTTTAGTGCATTTTAATTACAGAAGATTCAAGTGTGTTCTTTTAATAATTAATAAAACTATAAGTCAGTGATTAATCTTCAAGCGAAAGATTAAAGTGTTAATTATTATAGAGTGCGAAATACTCACAATATAATTTGGAAACATATATCCATGAACTTTTATCGACCAGTGTGTATCAGTGACTCTACACGATAGGATTCATTAAGCAACTTGAGCCATGTCAAGTATGAAGATTAAATAATTTTGAATTAAGAACTTTTTCAAATTGGAAAATACAACTTTTTTCATTTGAGCCATTAAAGTACTTTCTGTACTAATCTATTTTGTAATTTGCACATCTACTTGTATTCTTGATTCTCAAGAATTATTAAAAAAACAAAACAAATTGAATTACTATTGTTGTTTTTCAAAGCTCTTGGATTTCACTTTAATTGTGAGCTAATAAAATACGGCAATACGTTTTAAAAAATGGGCATATAAAGGGTTAAGGGAGGAACTGAAATTTCAAAATGTATAGATTACCCATCTCCTTAGTTTTTGTTTTATTCTGCATTGACGAAGTTTTTTTTTTCTAAAACAGATCATGCAAAAAAACAAACAAAAGAAGCCTAATTTGGAAACCCACTCAGCATTTATTGATTTTGAGAAAGCAATCAACAGTAACAGCACAGCAAAACTATGGTATATAACGGATAGAGGAGGAACTTTAGACATCTCATACAGAGCCTTTACATAGAGAACAAAAATTATTATTAAGATCAGAAATGAATTAACACCCGAGATCAATCTAAACTAAGGAATAAGACAAAGGGTTTATATGTTGAATATCTAAATGGACGATCTGATTAGGAAATGGACAGAGGAAGTAGACCCAAGTATAAAGATGAGAGATCGGTATTTATTTAAATACAAATGCTGTTTTCAGGTGATTATACAAGATAGTGAAGACAATCTTCAAACTGCTATTTACAGGCTACAAAAATTAAGTCCCATAAACAACTTAAAAATAACAATCAAGAAAATAAAAACACTGGCAGTCTTTGGAAATCATACTTTAGAATGGATTTCGTATGTAAATTTTACTTTACTTTGGACGAAGACAAAGACTTAGCCAACAAAACCAAAAAAGAATAAGTGGCATGAATTGAAGAACTTTGAAAACAACTAAAGAAATACTTCGGAAGTGCAATGGTGCCTCAAAGGAAAAACTTACACAATGGCTGATGATCGCCAACGAGCTTGAAACAGTTGTTCCAGGATGTCACTTGTGAATAATTTGGTCTCATCCATTGTTGTTTTTTCTTACAACTAAAGTAATGTTGCTGATGTTTTATAAGGTAATGACGATACCCACATGTGGCTCAGAACGCTTGGCGCCAAAGAAAAATGAACTTAACCAAATTCAGCATTAAAAATGTTAACCGACTTTGTTTTCCAGCTTATGAAAAAACTGTCAGTTCGTTCACGTTATGCTGTTAAGACAGTTACAAAGTGGTTATGAAAAAAGGCAACATGATCCTCGCCTGGGCTACATCTTGTTTTCACTTGATATAGAATCTTTGTTCACCTCCATATCCATGGATTTAATTTAGTATGCTCTGAGCCATCTCACTTACAAGGCTCTAGATAATTTCCTCAACAGAGATACATTCGACAACCTCATCCCACTTATTCAGGGGCTTTTCGACATGCAGGTGTTTCAATTTAATTATTGTTATTACCAATAAATGAAGGGTTTGTTCAGGGCCGCACCAAGATATGTTGCCGCCGGGGTGCCAGGCAAAAGTTGTTACCCCTAATAAACTAAATTACTTGCCGCCCCAGTCCCCCAAGACGTGCCGCCCGGGTGCCATTCACCCCTGGCACCCCCGCTTGGCGCGGCCCTGGGTTTGTTTATGGGTCTCTGCATCAACCATCATCTCTGAATGCGTTACGACATATATTGAAGATCTCCTTTCTTGATACTCGATGATCACAGGATTCATTGCGATATTTTGGTGATTTGTTGTCTATATTTAAGATAACGATATAAATCAAGTTTTGGATATGTTTGCTTCAATTCAGTATGGAGAAGTCAAAGTACGACTCAATTCCTTTTCTGGATGCTCTCATCACAGATGAGGGATCTTGTTTCAACATGGAGGTTTATAGAAAAACAAAACAAAATAAAACCCATTCAAGTATTAATCTTAATTACCATTCTTTCTGTCCTGTTTCCTTCAGGATAAATGTTATAATTATGGTGATTTGGGGGCAATCTTAAGGCTATTGCAACAGAACAATTATCCTCCAATGTTTATTACTAAGCACATACAACAAGCATTGTATAATCTGTACCACAATGACAAGGTATTCCTTCTGAATCTAAACAGTAGGTGTCCATGGATTTTCACCCTTCTCTGTTCCCAACTATTTTCAAAAATTTTGAAAGAATTACAATATTCTTGTCACCTCCAAATACCAGAATACCACCAGTACAATGTTTAATAAGTTCAAAAAGAAAAGAGATGTAAACAGATGGTAAGGAGTGGTGTACGCCTTGCAGTGTGTTGAAGCAACATGCCTATACATTGGGGAGACACAGCTTATGTTATCGGCTCAGGTTTGTGACCATCGAAGGGCATTCCTCAAAAAAAATATATCCTATAATACTTTTCAGCATTTCTGTGACACAGGTTATTCTATTGACTTTGACAGTCCTACTGTCTTGGCAGAGGCAATCCCTAACTTCTTACTCAAATGCATGCAGTATGTGTTTTAATTTTTTTGATGGCCGGAAGTTACAATGACTGCTTTTTGTTCCGAAGTATTTACCAATATGGTTTTCTGGTGTGATCGAGGGAATTAGATATCTCCAGATTAGAATACGCTACAAATTGTCTCCCAATTGATCTCCCAACGGGACAGCATATGATCATCCAATCTGCTTACAATATCCACAAGGCCGACAGTCTCCAATATTTTTCATCCAACAGTTCCAAGTGGTTGCCTCTCAGGAGACTTTGAAGTTTTATTGATTGCCACCGGGAGGTGTCCTCAAGCTTCTGATTGGAGGCGCTCCTCCTCCCTGCCTTAAGATTGATTTTCATCTACAGGGTCCATAGCCGCGTTTCTAGTTGCATTTCATTGGTCCTGGTTTACATATAAGCCATCTTATAATTCACATTCATTCTTATTATATCTTATAATTCTTTTCGTTCACATATAATCAAAACGGTTTCTCAATTTTTTTAAATATTTAATGTTGTTTAAGTTTGTATGTTTGCCTTTTTTTATTGATTTTATGAAACTTTTAAGCACATGTTAAAGTGTTTTGATATAAATAGCATTCTTGGGTTAATATTTAATTGAATGATTATTAATAACATGTTTTCTAAAAACTATATAGTAAAAAAAATACGATATTCTAAATGATCTTTATATCCCTTAATAGGAACAGTTTGTTTTTCTTTTCCTCCAAACCAGAATATTATATATATTCTAAAATGACATAAAAAAGGACAAGCTCAAATATATAAATAAAATTGATCCCCAAAAATAATGAGAGATAAAGAGGTTTTTAAATGTATGGTTTGGCTGAGCTCATGCTGAGATGAAACAATGCTCGATTGAGGTCATACTTAACAAGCAAGAGATGTGTTGATGTGCCAATGGCAGGACGAATACAACGTGAAGATGATCTGTTCATATAATCTGAAATCATTTTCTTGAAGCGTAATAGTATTGGTTATAAGAAGTATTACTGTTATAGACAAAGAAAACTAGAATAATTTTAACAAATCACAAAAACTACAACAATCACTTATTTTTGTTTTAAAATTTTAATTTTAAATTTTAGCTGTTAAATAATTACAGTGGAAACTCGATTAACCGTCATTCTCTGTTATCCGTCATCGATCGCAAAACCTACTTCTCCGTAAAATATGGGACATTGCCACGAAAAAAAGACATTATTGCGAAATTTCTGTTATCCGTCTATTCACTTAACCGTCATAGTCCCGGTCCCAAAGGTGACGGTTAATCGAGTTTCCACTGTAATTACACAGTTTATATGCATATCTAAAAATTTATTTAAAATAAACAAATTAATTTGTTTAAGTAAAACTTTAAATTAACTGGGAAATAATATTCTATTAGAATGATTGAATTTAAGTGAAAAAAAGAATATCTTTTTTTCTACATAAAAGTTACAGTTTTGTGACAACAAAACTGTAATAATATTAAAAAAAAAAAATAAAATCTTATAGACCAATGACATTAGTAAAATGGATAATACTGTTATTATTATTATTTTTAAATATTCTTGCTGCTCAGAACCCTCTAATCTGTAATATTTTAACCTATATATATTGTAACGGGACATGGGGTTACTAAGGTGGGTTAAAATATGTGGTTCTACACTCTCATGTTCGGTGCCAACTGTTTCCATACCGTAAAATTTACTTTCCACCCCCTCTAGGTCGTGACAGCCCAGGTTAATTGCTCAGCCCTCCCAGGCTGTGGGGGTCACGCCGCACCATCACTAAATTAAGGACTACTACTTCAACAACTTAAACTTGAACTCAACAATTTATTTGCCAATTAAAAATAACAAGCTTCTACTTCGAAGACTATGTCAATCCGAATTAACTTGGAAACTGTTTAGCTATCCCATTCATGCACCAATTCTCTCAATACTAAAGCAAGTGGCTTTCCACTATTTTAACCTTTCACTTAACTAACTGAATTCACGTAACTTCCTATCGCTAAAAACGTTAAGCATTTTCACCGCTTTTTGACTTTTCACCTTGTCTTGGCTTAATTTCACCTTGTGTGCGCGGGGGTAAATTCACTACACTGCACTATTAATGTTGTAATCAGCTCCACTAATTGACCTGAATTTGACGCACTTGAACAATGAAAAGTAATTCACAGAAATAAATTTCACTCACATTATTTCTCTGGTGCGGGTATTCATGCACGCTAATTTTTAGGATTTTCTCTTGCAAACTGGGAATTTCCTTTGACTTTCTAGGCTATCCACGGTTGCCATCCTAACTATACAACTGGTTTATCACACCCTAAGCTAAGCTTTGGTTCGAAGAAATGCTTCTGACTCGAACGAACCGAGAGTTATCACTGGCGTAAACAATAGTTTGCAGGCGGCGAATGGACGAGAGAGAGAGAGCTCCCATCCCTCTGCAAGGCATTAAATAAGTTCAGGTCTCACGCCACCTATTACATAATTAACCTGGCGTCCTAATGCAAGGCGAGGTTGGATATCTTAGCAAATAAGGCAAGTGACGTCACCAAAGGTGATGACTCCGATTGACCAATAATTAATCGGACAATTCCTCACAAGGAAATGATTGCGTCATAAATACTTCAACAAAATTAAATGGAATTTTCCGCGGCTAAGCTAAACGAATTAATT
Organism: Thereuonema tuberculata; assembly: GCA_023159025.1. Taxonomy (NCBI): domain Eukaryota; kingdom Metazoa; phylum Arthropoda; class Chilopoda; order Scutigeromorpha; family Scutigeridae; genus Thereuonema; species Thereuonema tuberculata. The sequence goes on along the minus strand of JAFIDM010008419.1, from coordinate 11,141,837 downwards.
CTGCTTGAATTAATTCTGCTTAAATTAATTCCGAAAAATTAAAATCTTAAATTTAATTTATTTCAAATTCAACTAAGCTTAAAAATTACATTGAATCTTAAGACTAGCTAAACTTCTTTTTGGAAAACCTAAAATTACACTACACAGTCATAAGTTACGAAACCTTAATCTAAGATATTTTCCTAAAAATCCTAACTTAAAGTTTAAAGCTAAGCAATTTTAATGCAAAAACTAAACTACTAAAATTGACTAAAATTAGCTAACGAAATTTTTGCAATTGACTTACAAAAATAAAATAACTTAAGATAATTTTTCTTATTTTTACATTTCTTTAGGATTGAGACTAACAATAATAATTTTCTAACTAAATTTCGACTGTACATTGAACTGTAATATATGCATAATGTCACAATATATATATAATAATTAATTTTAGTTCAGTTTCTTGTACTGTAGTTTGATAGGGTAGTACTTGGGATCCCCAGACACAGCCAGGATTAATCTGAAAAGGAGAGATTATAAAACTTTTAATGAAAGTAGTTACAAATAAAAACAAAAAACTGGCTGCAAACAATCAGCCTTTTAGAAGAAATTTTTAGCACAAGCCCCTCCCTCCCACCCATATCTGGCACAATGGAACCTCTGCTTATGGTACAAACAAAAAGAAACAGACCTCTCAATTCACTAAAAAAGATAAAAATAACATAATCAGTAAATATTGCTAGATAAATATGAGCAGAATCTAATGATGAAAATTAATCCTAAATAATTGTCAAAATTTGGTAATTAATCACCAAGTGAAAATTGCAGGATGATACTGTGGAAAGTATGTCATCACAAAGCAATGGAATAATTTATAGAACTTTGAAAAACAATACCTTATTTCAAAATTACAAAAGACCATTGTCATGGATTAGGAAAATATGTGAGAATATAGTTGATTTTAAATTGGTAAAAAAGATAAGTTACTTTATGATTATGATTGAAGCAGTAGAGATGCATATATTTAGAGAATACTGGTGACAGTTTAAACAATTCCAGAGTGCACTCTGTCTTTAGGGGAATAAACGGGAAAGCAATTAAACATGGAGGACAACTTAAAAGGTGACAGGGTGGGGTAGTGATGAAAATTCTGACAGTTTTAGAGTGCTTCACAGAAAAATACTCTTGGAAAAATGCATTCCCAAACCCTAAGAACTCTTATCACTATCCTATAAGTAAGTGAGTTTCTCCTCAGGCTCATTGTAAACCTAAATATCAGACAGAAGTTTGTGATGAATTAATTACAATTAAAAATCTCCAGAAGAGCATTAGAACAATGATTTCTTCTGACTAATAACACTGCACAATATGAAAAATCTCCTTTAGATGAAAATATGTGTTTCTTGTATATTTATGGCTGGAAATAATGAATCTGTACTCAGTTTTTGTCTAACACGTACCATTTTCCCAAAAATCCACAATTTAGTGTTTTATTTATTTCTGCGCCAATATTTCTATGTTTTCTTAATTTAATTTAATTTTGGAATATCCTGCTTATTCTATTCAACATTTTCACAGCAGGGATAGATTTACAAACATTTATAAATATATATCTATATCAAACATTCCCTGCCAGCTTGATCATCCCACAATTCCAGCATTTTAACTGTAAATTTTGTTCCAGAGGTTTCCATTCATCGTGTGATACTGCTCATTGAATTGGTGCTGTATTTCTAGTGTCTTTAAGTGTGAAGTGTACAAGTATTTTAAAGACTAAGGACAAGATACATTATGTTCAGTGCATTATGTCTCATCAGTGTAAAAGTAAGCAGGATGTCTTATTTGTTATGTGTAAGGCAAACTTACATTCAAGACTCAACAATGTAGCTTATCACCGTTGGTTAGAAAGGCACATGAATGGTATTTTGGATGTAGAGTTGGGGACCAGGATAAGTCTTGGGCTCCGCATAGATTCTGCAATTCATGTTCCAGGAATCTGAGAAACTGGTTACAAGGAAAACGTAGTACAATGAAATTTGCAGTACCTATGGTTTGGCGTGAACCAAAAGACCACGTAACAGATTGTTACTTTTGTTTGACAGATATGAAGGGTTTCTCGTCCAAATCCAAACATTCTATTTGGTATCCAAACCTACCCTCCAGCTACACAACCAGTTTCTCATTCTGCAGATCTTCCTGTATCTACAGCTCAGATAAATATACTGTTGATTCAGAGGAAGACACCTCTCTGATGTCCCAAGTAGTCAAGATCCCAAATTTCAACTCTCTACATCTATGACATGTTCACATCATGAAATCAAACAGGGAGAGCTTAACAATCTTGCACGGGACTTAAACCTCTCTCAAACAGGCACAGAATTACTGGGTTCTTGGCTTCAAGGTTGGAATCTGTTAGATAAAGATGAAAAAATAAGTTCATTTAGAAGACGACAAAGTCATTTTGCAGACTATTTTGCAGAGAAACAAGAGATTGTATATTGCAGTGATGTGAATGACTTATTTCAGGCATTGGGACATGAACATAATGTAACAGACTGGCGCCTGTTTATTGATTCATCCAAACGTAGTCTTAAGGCAATGTTCCTCCATATAGGCAACGTTTATCCCCCTGTTTCTGTAGCATATAATGCTGTAAATACAAAGGAAACATTTGAGGTAATATGTGCTCTACTGAAATTTATTGACTACACTACATTTGTGGCGACTTGAAAGTCATTGGAATATTAACAGGCTTGCAATAAGGATACACTAAATTCTGCTGCTTCCTAAGTGAATGGGATAGCCGTGACAGAAAAAAAATCACTACATCCGTGAACAGTGGCCTTCAAGAAAAAAATTACATTCCTGACATCAATAACATATCACATGAACCACTTATGAATCCTCAATGTGTCTTTCTTCCACCATTGCACCACATTTAATGAAAATTTTTGTAAAAGCACTGGACAGAGAAAGATTGGTTTTCTCGCATCTCAGAAACAAATTCAAAAATTTAAGTGAGGCAAAGGTAAAAAAAGGGGTTTTTATTGGCCCACAAATTAAAGCAGTCATGCATGATGAAGATTTCAAAAATAAACTGTCAGAAGGATAATTTGTAGCCTGGTGGTCATTTAAATCTGTATGCTCAAGTTCCTTGGAAATAAGAAAGCAGAAAACTACGAAGATCTTGTTCGTGACATGGTGAAATACTTTCGTGTTATAGGCTGCAATATGTCTTTAAAACTACACTTTTTAGAATCACATCTGGATTTTTTTCCTCAAAACCTCGGCGCAGTTAGCGATGGGCGTGGGGAAAGGTTCCACCAGGACACTGCTATATTTGAAAAGTGCTTCAGTGGACGATGGAATGGAAGTATGCTAGCTGAATATTGTTGGTCTACTCTGAGGGACACTCCAACAGATGCCTACGAGCGGAAACGGTAAAAAAACAACATTTTAGTATATGTCTTCTCCGTAATCAGTGTCTTTGTTACATTTCTCTCTCACCAATTTGTATAAATATCAAAAGTGGGTCTCCTAAAAAAACGGGATGTGGTGGAACATTTTGGTTTTCAGATATGAATCAAGCACCCTTTGTTTATACAGAATCACATAGTTTCATCTAAGGAACAGAAAAAAAGTTCAAATTTGTTGTACAGTGTAATAGAATGGATTTATTCTGTAAAGTACGAAGTGATATAAGCGTGCCAAAGTCTTCTTGAGAAACAATGCACATTGCATTGATGTTAACAGAATGAGAAAACTAAAAGTATGATTTTACTGCAATTATCTAACTGTTATTGATGCATGAGTCTTATGTGAATTTTTCCAGCATTAAGTTATTTTTTAACATTTTTTAAATGAAACTTCTCTGATAACTGTGAATTTTAATTGTTAATCATTAATCATCATACGCAGGTACCATTAGCTTTTCAATATTTTGTAACTCTGGCCTGAAAGTGTTTTCGCGTCTTCACAAAACTCCTACAGAACAATACAGGCTGGACATAAAAGAATAGTGGGGTTTCAAAGATGTGAATTTTCTGTATTTCTTAACGTAACAACATTTCTCCATTGGAAGTGCAACTGTCTGATGTGAGTCACTCAAAGTCCTTCAATGTGAACACCTTTCATCACCTGACACATCCAGATGGTAGTAGAAAGTGTCCAGACTGATTTCAACCCTTCATATCAGAGCATGCAAAAAGCCTTTTCCTTCTGGGTCACTGTCTTCAGTGTCAACACCACAAAGCAGGTATAAACAGAAACTTGACCACCTTTGTGTAAACGCTACGCATTCATTACAATTTGTCACCTGAAACAACATTACATGTCTTCAGAGCCCCACCATTGTTTTATGCCCACCTGTATAAATTCTAAATTTTTACTTTTGTTGAAGAATTTCATTTTAGTATATTTTGGAAAGCTCACTGTGCAATGATACTATAAATGTCTGCTACTGCCAAGGCATTCGTAAAACTGTCCAATGGAGACAAAGGACAATGGGCAAAAATGTATGGGAAGCAGCCCCACCCTGTATAGTCATAAGACATATACCTATAGAAAGATCTCCTTACATAGAACATATTTTATTATTACGACTCGTCTCAATTATTAGTCCATTCAGAGTTATATATTTCTAGATGTGACTATCTAGTTGACATCTTACTTCCCAGTTGTATTAATTAATTATCATTTAATAATTATTTTCAGTAACAGTAAATAGTATTTTCATTTATTACAAGTAAATAATTATTACATACCTAAAATAAATGATAATATTAATTATTAATTACGTATAATAATTATTAAAAGTGTGATTGATTGATTGATAGATTGTGGTGAATGTAAGTGGCATGGAAGGCAAGCACCCCTCACCTGTAGGTGCTTGGCTTCCCTGCTACCACATTCACCACAATCAGTCAATCATACTGTTATTACTATACGTAATTAATAATTAATATTATCATTTATATCAAGTAAATAATATTTATTTACATGTAACAAATGAAAATACTATTTACTATTACTGAAAATAATTATTAAATGATAATTAATTAATACATCTAAGAATTATGATGTCAACTAGATAAGTCACATCTAGAAATATATAACTCCTAACATACTAATAATTGAGACGATTCGTATTAATATGTTCTATTTAAGGAGATCTTTCTATAGGTATATATCTTATCACTATACAGTGGTGGGGCAAATGTGCCCATTCTCCTTTAATTTTGTAATTAATGTATTAAGAATTGCTACAATTTAGTTACAGTAAGAAAAGGGATAGAATAGGAAGCTACAATGTTACTGAGGGGTATTTTGGTGAAGTTTTGTGCTTTTAAAGGAAAAACTTTCCTCTATTGTTTATTACTTAAAATATAAAATGTATTCAAACAAAGACAAATACAATTC
>JAFIDM010008419.1:11114666-11130121 GCA_023159025.1 Thereuonema tuberculata | reverse complement strand
GGAAGAATCCACAAGAATCTTAAATTTACGAATCTGTAGTTAAAGGAGAGAGAAACACCATATCTTCATCGTTCTAATTCACATACACAAACTTGAAATTATTTAAATTGAACATTCAATCCAATCAGAATGTCGTGGATGGACTTTTTCTAGACACAATTATTTATTTATCGAGGGTTTTTTTCACCCATGTCAGACACAAACGCGATATCCTCATTTCCTAAAATTCGTCAATTTGCCAACTCCTAAAACCTGAAATGTAATTACTGGCATTTAAAGAAAAGAAAACAAGAAAGTCTAAAAGGTATATTAAATCCCAGATTGCCGAACATCAGTATCCAACTAAACAAATTTGGAGCATTTTTAATTTAAACAACCAATAAACGTTCTCCCGTGTAAGCAATATACAACTAGTTATTCGATTAATCGCACTTTTGCTTCTCGTTTTCCATATATTTGAAGTAAATATTGATTTCGCTAATGGAAGGCAGTTCCAAGTCATTGTCTTAGCATTTATTTTTATTATTATTATTTCATTTGAAAATCAGCTTTTACATGTATAACATAGGAAATACTTCAAACAGACGATAGTTTCAAAAAATAATTGTTTTTAAAATAATCATGTTAGAAGGGATTCATGAACAGTTTCGGAGGTGTTTTGTAGGTGTCTTGACATCTCCGAAACTGTTCATGGATCCCTTATAACATGTATTGTATACTTTTATTATGTTTTAATTATTTTAAAAACAATTATTTTTTTTAAACTATGGTGTGTTTGAAGTATTTCCTATGTTATTATCATAACAAACCACACACGTTAAACATACACACATAAAGAATAGTTTAATGATCTAAAGTTACTTTAAAAAATAGATCGACTTTATTTCTTTCATTTTGATAAAAAAATTAGCACAGTAAGTCTACCATCGAAGTTTTCAATTTCTTCAGATATACACAATTATAATCTTACATCATAAATTATAATCAATATGCTAATACTCGTTCCGTTGAAAGATCCCGTCGAAGTAGTTGATGATGTGTTATAGTCTAAATTGTCCATTGCATCGATATACACTCACTTCCAAAAGTTAAGCACGGGGCGATAAAATGCGAAAAAATGGACAAGTACTGCTTTGATTGACATGAAATGCTGCAAGTAAGTAGCTCTATGTTTATTCATGAAACGAAACAAAGAATTACATACAGAGATAAACAAAATATTGAATTTTCATAAATTATAAGATGTCGTCATATTTGCGTCATTAACAAAATGATGTTTAAATTCAAAACAAACAATAAAAACCGATATTAATAGGGAATGTGAGCACCCCTCACCTGCATACAAAGTTTACAGCATGTGATCATGCTTGTTACGAGGTGATCAATCACCGCAGAGTCCAGTAATCGCCATTCCTCCTGTAGGGCAGTTTCTAAATCTCTGAAAGTGGCTGGAGGTGGGAAACGTCGACATACAGCACGGCCAAGGGTATCCCAAAGATTTTCAATTGGATTAAGGTCTGACGAGTAAGCTGGCCACTCCATACGCGCAATCCCCTAACTCTCCAGAAAGTCATCAACGATGGCAACTCTATGGGGCCCTGCATTATCGTCCATTAAAACGAAAGAAGGACCAACTGCTGCAGCGTACAGTTTCAGAATGGGGTCTAGGACTTCATCTCGATACCGTACAGCCGTCACAAAACCTCGCTTGTAGATGTGCAGGTCGGTGCGATATCCCAATGAAATCCCTGCCCAGACCATGATGCTTCCACCGCGGAATGCGTGATGTTCTGGGGCCGATTGTTGTGCCTTGTTGCCTCCAGACTCTTACACGCTTATCATCGGGTTGTAGGGCAAACCTGAACTCATCTGTAAACATAATGTTACCCCAATCAGACATATTCCAATTCACATGCTGGCGGCACCACTGTAATCCTGCCCCTCCTGATTGGACGGATAAAGGAACCCAAACTTGTGGTAACCGGGCGTACAGACCATTCATGTGTAGCCTTCAACGAACAGTAGTGGCAGATATCGCCTTATCAATGGCTGCTGCAACCATAGATGTCACACGTGTGGAGGTCGATTTTCGATTCCACTTGGCTACAACAACAATATATTGATCTTCCGCGAGGGTCATAGCCCTTGGACGACCGGCTACAGGTCTTCGGACAACTGTTTGGCTGCTTTGGAATTGTTTCCATAATCATGAAATAACAGAATGATGAACGTCGAAGAAATGAGCAACATCTGTTGTAGACTGTCCTGCTTCAATGCGTCCGACAGCCTGCCAGCGCTCAGAATCTTCCATTCGTCTTCTGGAAGCCATAGAAACACGTCTAGCTTGAAAACAAATCGTACGAATGTTCTAAACACCTTTCATCATCACTTACATGCAACTCCGGTAACCCTTCACAATGCAGGCTTCTTACACGACTGCCGGTTTTGCATATTTCTCGACGCGAAACCGTGATTGGCTGTTATCTATAAAATTTGCATACTTCCTTCTATCTTTGCAGCATATGTGAGCTTTGATTTGATTAAAATTCAGATTGGCTTACGGGAATTAACATTTTTCCTCTCCGTGCTTAACTTTTGGAAGTAAGTGTAATAAACATTTGTCATTAGTGGTAGAGGACACACAATATCCTTTAATTTGTAATGCCTTACATTGCTGCTGCCGAACTTATATTACTGATGATCTTTTTGCAGCGATTGAGTGTGTGGGTGGAGGTTTAGATGTTTAAAAGGTCTTCAACGAGGTCCAATGAACTGTGAATGGGTTACGAAAAATGATCCTCAAATTTGAAGAAACAAGTCATTGAATGTGAAAGTGGGAAGAGATAAAAGCCTGTTGCCTCTCAGGTGTTTGATGATGCAGCGACAAAAGTGGAAGAGAACAGGATGTCAAATGTCAGGTCCAGTGTCAGTGTTCGGCACATTGCACATTCATCTGGCCAGATTGTCAAGGTCCAGAAAATTATTTGGAACATTGTAAGCTACTATCCTTACAAAATTCCTCACATTCAACAACTGCTGCCTCTTGATCCGTGTCAACAAGAGACCTTCGTGCTGCAGTGCTCAGCTCGGATCAAGGTTGATCCGGAATAGCCCTGATAAATTCTCTGGACGGATGAGGCACATTTCCATCAGAATGGTGCAGTTTCCACAAATAATTGTCGCATTTGGGTGAGAGAAAATCCCAATGCATGTCTGGAATTTTTCTTTACATTCTCCAAAAGTAAAAATTTGATGTGTATTTATGTCAACATTCTGTGTTGGACCGTTTATCTTCAAAGAGCATGGACTCACAGGTCCTACTCCATGTTCTGTTACTGGCAATCAGTTTGCATCATTACTAACCACTTCAGTGATTCCAGCACTCCAACAATGTCAGTGTCTTTATTCAATAGTATTCATGCAGAATGGTACCCTCCATACATTGCCAGTTGTGTTAAACAGGTGCTCCACAATCATTTCACTGATGACCACCATCACTTCAGTAATGCACGGCCGGATCTCACCCCTTTCCATTTTTTAGCTGTTGGAGTGTGTGGAATAGATGAACTTTAATTATAGACACCCTGTATAAAACACGCAATTTAATGATAAAATTAAGAATAATACTTAATTGCTATCAGGGGTTAATAGATTTTGAAAAAGAATGAGAGACATGAAGCTTATGTTTAAAAATTAACGGGTTGTGATTTTTTTATGTTTAATATTAAGGTCACTCTTCCGTTTCATTTGAAAAATGTTTTTAAATATTAATCATAACATAAATAAAGGCTTTCTTCTTGTTTCAGACTTGTATAATTATTTCATAGCAGTTTAGATTAGATTAATAGTGGGATTAGGGTTCTAGACCCTGTGCACGTCAACCTAAAAGATTTATTGTGCTCCCATTTTTGCATTGTTAGGGAGTTCCGATACCGGTGAACTTTATAAGTTCCAGTATCTTACTTCCCAAACTTGCGTCAAATTCATCTCCCGGCTGTTTACCCTCAAATACCTTTCTTCTCCTAAGGTCTAAGTATTCGCAGTCCAGGATTAAATGCTTGGCTGTCTCTGGCGAAATTCTCATAATCTGCAACTGATGTCTTCTTGAAATAGATCTTCTACTGTCAGATGTTTCCTGAAGTGGCCGTGTCCAGTGATGAATGCTATGGCTAATTGAAGATTAGCTCTGTCAAGTCTAATCAAGGACTTTGTAAGCAAAGTTAAGGGTCCTTGCACTAATTTTTTCCCTAAGGTTTGGCCAGGAAAGAGGTTCCATCTTAGTTTGTGTTCTTTTTTGTCCCAATTGTGCATTGTGCTCTTAGCTAGAGACCAGCTAATTCCACAAGCTGGTTCTGGACTAATGAAGGGAGTTTTAAGTCCCCTCTTTTGCTAATTGGTCCGCTTTTTCATTCCCATCAAACCCCCTATGCCCTGGAATCCATCCCAGTGTCACTGCATTGAGTTGGGCAAGAGCTCAAAGTGTTTGGTGGCATTCCAATACCAATTTAGATGATATGTCATCAGCATCCAGCGCTCTAAGGGCAGCTTGACTGTCCGAAAGAATGGAAATATTTGCATTCTTGTAACCTTTTAAAAGCGCAAGATAAGCACATTCCAAAATAGCTATCATTTCTGCCTGGAAAATAGTGCAATGACTTCTCAGGCTACTTTTTATAGTGGTTCGAGGCTTGTTTCAGAACACCCAGAATCCAGCTTTATGATAAATTAGAGAACCATCTGTGTACCAGACGAGTTCCTTAGTCAGATGATTATTCTTCCTGGTCTCCCAAAGTAACCGTGATTCAATGGTCACAGTGTATGGTTTTGTAAATACTAATGTTCTTATTAACCTTTCTTTAACGTGCGGAGTGAACTATCTAGGAACACAATTGACACGCACAATTTATGCAAAGGATTCGCACCCCGAGCTGTCATCGTGAAGAGACTGGGACGGACCGTTTCGCACTTATTAGTGCTCATCAGCCAGCCAAACTCCACCGATAACATGCTCAGGAGGTGCGAAACTCTAGCTATCCAAGCTCTTGCTCCCAAGAGCAGGACCTCTCCCCAAAGAAATACAAAACAAAAATTAATAAAATGAGAAAATACAATACTTCCTTGGCCTGCAACCCGCAAAGCACAAAAGCACTTTCCTTTTGTAGCTCAGTTACATACTTCACCACTAAATGATCTGTTAAAACGCCATAAAAAGCTTTTGTGAAATCCAGAAAGAAAGAAAAAAAGAACCTGTCAAAATAAACGAAGAGGCTGAAATAGACATGATAGAACTTGGAAAGAAAACAATAAAGCGCTTGGATTTCACTTTAATTGTGAGCTAATAAAATACGGCGATACGTTTTAAAAAATGGGCATATAAAGGGTTGAGGGAGGAACTGAAAATCTCAAAATTTATAGATTACCCATCTCCTTAGTTTTCGTTTTATTCTGTATTGACGAAGTTTTTTTTTCTAAAACAGATCATGCAGAAAACAAACAGAGGAAGCTTAATTTGGAAACCCACTCAACATTTATTGATTCTGAGAAAGCAATCAACAGTAACAGCACAGCAAAACTATGGTATATAACGGATAGAAGAGGAATTTTAGACATCTCATACAGAGCCTTTACATAGAGAACGAAATTATTATTAACATCAGAAATTAACACCTGAGATCAATCTAAGCTAAGGAATAAGACAAAGGGTTGATATGTTGAATATCTATACGGATGATCTGATTAGGAAATGGACAGAGGAAGTAGACCCAAGTATAAAAAAGAGAGATTGGTATTTAAATAAATACAAATGCGGTTTTCAGGTGATTATACAAGATAGTGAAGACAATCTTCAAATTGCTATTTACAAGCTACACAAATTAAGTTCCATAAACAACTTAAAAATGTAAATCAAGAAAATAAAAACACTGGCAGTCTTTGGAAATCAAACTTCAGAACAGGTTTCGTATCTAAAATGTAACTTTACTTTGGACGAAGACAAAGACTTAGCCAACAAAACCAAAAAATGAATGAAAATGAAAAAATGAATAGAAGAACTTTGAAAACTGTAGATGATTATATTAAATAAGTTATAATTATATAAGTCTTAATTAAATAAGTCTTAATCTTAATCTTACTTAACCAGGTTAACTATTAAGTATACATAACTAACCATCAGCACCTATAACTCAGGTATTCTAAACACAAGTATATCTAATTGAAAAAAAAAAAAAGGAAAAATATTAACATGAATTCAAATTTAAGCCTAAGTCTAAAAAAATAAACAAAAAAAAAAAATATTGCTTGTTTTCTTTTGATGACTATGTAACATAATATATCGTGATTAAATATCTCATCACAATAAGTATAATTTTATAAGTCATATATGTAAATTTTGTAGTATTAGTTCTTTCTGTATTCTTGTTTTTTTTTTTTTTTTTTTTTCTTCTTTGTGATTTATTATTGATTTGTTGTGAAACTGTTATAAATGTTACACAATGTATAGACTCATTACCAGTACCTACAACACAGGTGCTCTTATGTCACCTAGTAGGACTGGTCTTGTGTATTAAAAAATCATTTATATTAATAATAATAAAAAAAAAAAAAAAAAAAGTTTATTCAGAGTATTTTTTTTTGTTTTAAGTTAAATCAGAATTTGGTACATATATAAATATAAAATGATTAGACATAAACATATAGCAACTGCATTATTACTTTAAACAACTTGCAAAACTAAATTCATATAGCTTTAATAAATTATGGCTTTCAACTGTGCGATCGGCTTTCACTTGTGTGAATTATCAAAGTTCAGTAGCGCGCTTTTATCATGCTACAATTTAACACGTGCATGTTCGAAATCACTTTCGTATTAACACTGTCTCTTCTTTTAACACTATCCTTAAGATATTGATTAATTGAAAATTGTGGGTGAAACGAACTCTTCTATCTGTGTGTATCGTTACTTGATTCTTGCACAATTCCTCGAACTAAAGCTCCCGCAAATTATATTATAACTGTTACTTAAACTAGTGTGTGTCTTGAATGTTCGTGATGTTAAAACATGTGTCCTTGTAAGAATGAATACACTTACGTTAGACTTGGTTGCTCAGATGAGATAAATAGGGTTAGTTCGGCTGCGTCCTTGATATACATACGATTTACCATGCTCGCTTCCTTGCATAATTCAAAATGGCGGCGTCTGTTCCAAATACACTTCCGTGCAGCTAAATCGACTCACCCCTTCAGAGCGCACAAAAAGGCATATATTTTTTAAATGGCTTAACCGATTTTCAAAAAACTTATTTTTTTTGAAAGCCTAATGTTTTTACTTTACATTGACACCATTATCATTAAAATCTGTACAATATTTTCCAAATGAATGTGATCTGAACGTAAGCGTAGCAAAATGCAGTCTGAACGAAAACCATCAACTCAGTTATAAAATCCCCTATAAAATCCCACGTGGACCGATATTTCTTATCAGTCGCTTATCAGACATTCATCTGTACACATCTCTGCAAGTTTAATTCATTGTTTTCACAAACCCATGAATACTACGCCAGAAGACGCCACACAAGTTGTTGCTTTGTTGCAAGCAGGTCACAGTCAACAAGAAGTCGCTCGTCAACTAAACTTGAGCCAATCTGCTGTCTCAAGAGTATTCAGAAGGTTTCAGGAAACTGGTACCTTCACTTGGAGACCACATACTGGACGGCGCCGATTCACATCTGAGAGGGACGATCGCTTTATCATTTCAACTTCACTGCGAAATCGCCATCTCACGGGCGTCGATCTGCAACAGGAGCTGAGACAAGTTCGTGGAGTAGCTGTTAGTCAGTGGACAGTTAGAAGACGCTAGAAGGAAGCCAACCTCACTCCAAGATGGCCCGCTAGAGGCCCAAAATTGACCGAAAGTCACCGCACAGCATGACTCGAATTTGCTCCGGAACATGTCAATTGGAGCATCGAGCAATGGCGGTCCGTCCTATTCACTGATGAGAGCAGAATGTGTCTCCATGGTAATGATAGGAGAGGCCGGGTCTACCGGTGTCCAGGAGAGCGATTTTCACAGTGCTGTTTTGCTGAAACAGTCTCGTACGGCGGCGGTTCCTGAATGATGAGGGCTGGCATATTTCTTGAGGGAAAAACAGATCTTGTTTTCATACCTGGTGGAGGCCGGAGGGGGGGGGTCTGACTGCTCGACGATACATTGAGGACATTCTCCTGGATCATGTTGTGCCCTACGCAGGATATATCGGGGAAGACTTCATATTGGTGCATGACAATGCCCGGTATCATTCAGCACGAACCACTCGGCAATTCGTGGAGGAGGTTGGTCTCGAGACGATGGAGTGGCCAGCCCTCAGTCCCGACATGAATCCGATTGAGCATTTGTGGGACGAGCTCAAACAGAGGGTCCGAGCCAGAAATCCGGCACCGTCTAATAAAATCGAGCTCAAGATTGCGCTGGAGGAGGAGTGGAATGGGATCCCCCAAGATTTTGTCAAAATCTTAATAGGGTCTATGAGAAACCACATGCAAGCCATCGTATAGGGAAGGGGAGGCAATACCAAGTATTGATTAATAAAAGTTTCCTTGTTTTGCTTGAATTTTTTGTTGTAATTTAATTTTTAGCATCCCCAATTTTTTTTCCTAAGCATGCATTTTGCTTGCGTTTTCATTCAAAATGCATTATAAAACAAAATATTGTACAGATTTTAATGATAATGGTGTCATTGTAAAGTAAAAATATTAGGCTTTCAAAAAAAAAAAAGTTTTTTGAAAATTGGTTAAGCCATTTAAAAAATATACGCCTTTTTGTGCGCTCTGAAGCGGTGAGTCGATTTAGCTGCACGGAAGTGTAGAATGTTCCTCAAACTCTGGATACTAAAGGTGATTCATTTTGCACTGAAACTTGAAGAATAACTTCTTTGATTCTTCCGTCTTTAGGAGAGTCTGCTTTACTTCATATCTAAGTAGAAAACATGGATCCTTCATTATCCTTGATCCATATAAAATCAGGAACAAATATTTTGCGTCTGTCTTTTATGCCATTTCTTTTTCACTGTGTTCTTTTTCCAATCATCACGCATAACGCATAATCCTGTCTTTTTGTTTTGCTCGCTGTGATTGAACGTGCTGTTTATTGTTGTCATAAACACAATTAATGCCTGCCATGTTTTCAATTTAATTCTTGGCTGAATAATATTTTTTTCACAATTGGAATTTGCCATTTTCAAAACGAACTAAATTATTAAATATAAATTTTGAAAATCTACAAAAACAACTAAAGAAATGTTGCTGATGTTTCATAAGGTAATGACGATATCCACATGTGGCTCAGAACGCTTGGCTCCAAAGAAAAATGAATTTTAACCAAAATAAAAATATCAGAAATGGAATTTCTAAGAACTGTGAAAAGTTGCACAAGAACAGATATAATAAGCACTGGATGTTCCACCTATTACACAGAAAATAACGAAATAAAAAAAAATGGAAGAAACTATGCTTCATATCTGCCCTCAAACAGAAACTTTACAGAGCATGTCTCATGGAAAGAGAAGTGAATAAGAAAACCAAGGACAAGATCATTAAGCTGAGACAGACAACAGTAATTTAATCCGAGAAAGTTAGAAGAAAATGAACTGCTCTAGAATCGTTGGTAAGAAGCCACTTCTTATAATATGGCTCAATTATTGAAAAAGAAATACAACTTTGTACGCTACAGGGTGGGCAAAATAAAACTGGCCCGGAAAAAAAAAATTGCACTAAACCAAAACAATTGAAGTTCTCCTGTTCCATAACAAGGGTCAGTCCTATTGTCAATATTTGCAATATATCTGTAAATTTATTTTTCCGGGCCAGTTTTATTTTGCCCACCATATACTAGAAAATCCACAAGTTACATACAGCAGTTTTAGCTGATAAGCTAATTAAAAACATTAATAGAAAAACTTATGACTCAAATCAGAGATCATTATCCCAAAATAATTAAAAATAATTTACCATTATAGAAAAAAAAATAAATAAGAAAAAGTGAATTCAAAATATGGAACACTCACAAACAACATAATAACAATTTAGTTCTTTTTCACTAATATTTTGTTTCCTCTTAAGATTTATAGTTTGACCTGTAAGGCCATGTGATTGTGAAAAGGTCAAACTGCATTAAGGTGGGTTGTGGTTAGTCAGATTTGCTAATGAATCTGTAACAAGTTGACGTTTCAACAGTAAAGAGACAGACTGATCTGTATTAAATGTGAATAATCTTTAGTTGATGGATTTATTTATTGATTATAACCTGTTGAAAATTGGAAGTATAAGTGATTCAAAGTTTGCTGCCCCCAAGAAAAAATTGGGTGAAACAGTGATTAATCCTCCCTAAAGGGACATATACTGAGCCAGAATATGATAATTTCTCTACGGAAGAAGTATTTACCAGATCTGTGAACATGAGCAGAAAACATATAAATGTTCGCATTACTGGAAATCGACTATATGAATTTATTTACAAAATAGATTGAAACAACATAGTGAGTGTTATAATACCCATTTCTTTTACATTTCTGGATAAATATAAACAGGATAAATAGGAAATGTGCAAAAAAGGTCAATGCTAATAGCATATTAAAGACACTTTAACGTGTGCTTAAAAATTTCATAAAATCAATAAAAAAGACCAACATACAAGCTTAAAAAAAGAAAAAATGTTTTAGTAAATTTCCTGTTTATTATGGATACTTGTGCCTTTACATGCAGATTGATCAACAAGTTCAATTGTATCAACAGAAGAACAGCTGCAACTAGAGCTGCCATTGTTTACATAAACCTATGAGGGAAGATGGACCTAGCACCCACACCCTTGAGATTCAACATTAGAAAATCATCAACAGCTATCAATAGACTCTTATATAAACTTAAATAGAGAGCATGAAAGATTCTGACCTTGATATACCTTCACTACTGATCTTACCCAAGCTGCATAAATAGATGGACCAGGATTCCTTAGATCCAGTTTGGCCGGTGGTGATTTGTTGCAATTCAGCATTAAAAATGTTAGCTGACTTTGTTTTCCAGCTTATGAAAAAACTGTCAGTTCCTTCACATTATGCCGTTAAGAACAGTTACGAAATGGTTAGAAAAATAAGGCTACATGCTCCTCGCCGGGGCTACATCTTGTTTTCACTTGATGTAGAATCATTGTTCACCTCCATATCCATGGATTTAATTTATTATGCTCTGAGCCATCTCACTCACAAGGCTCTAGATAATTTCCTCAACAGATATATATTCAACAACCTCATCCCACTTATTCAGGGGCTTTTCAACATGCAGGTGTTTTAATATAGTGATTGTTAATACCAATAAACGAAGGGTTTTTTTATGGGTCTCGGCATCAACCATCATCTCCGAATGGTTACGACGTATGTTAAAGATCTGCTTTCTTGATACTTGATGATCGCAGGATTCATTGCCCTTTGTTATCTATATTTAAGATAACGATGTAAATCAAGTTTTGGATATGTTTGCTGTCGTTCAATTCAGTATGGAGAAGTCAAAAACGGCTCAATTCCTTTTCTGGATGCTCTCATCACAGATGAGGGATCTTGTTTCCACATGGAGGTTTACAGAAAAACAAAACAAAACCCATTCAGGTATTAATCTTAATTACCATTCTTTCTGTCCTGTTTCCTTCAGGATAAATGTTATAATTATGGCGATTCGGGGCATTTAAATTGTCTAGCTCTGAAAAAACCTTCAGCATGGAAGTATACAATCTTAAGGCTATTGCAACAGAACAATTATCCTCCAATGTTTATTAATAAGCACATACAACAAGCATTGCATAATCTGTACCACAATGACAAGGTATTCCTTCTCAAACTAAACAGTTCGTGCCCATGGATTTTCACCCTTCTCTTTTCCCAACTATTTTCAAAAATTTTGAAAGAATTACAATATTCTTGTCACCTCTGAATGCCAGAATACCACCAGTACAATGTTTAATAAGTTCAAAGAGAAAGAGATGTAAACAGATGGAAAGGAGGTTTGCCTTCCTCAAAAAAAATATATCCTATAATACTTTTCAGCATTTCTGTGACACAGGTCATTCTATTGACTTTGACAGTCCTACTGTCTTGGCAGAACAAACCCTAACTTCTTACTCAAATGCATGCAGTTTGTGTTTATTGTTTTGATGGTCGCAAGTTACAATGACTGCCTTTTGTTCCAAAGTATTTACCAATATGGTTTTCTGGTGTGATAGAGGAATTTAGATATCTCCAGATTAGAATACGCTACAAATTGTCTCCCAATTGATCTCCCAATGGGACGGCATATGATCATCCAATCTGCTTACAATATCCACAAGGCCGACAGTCTCCAATGTTTTTCATCCAACAGTTCCAAGTGGTTGCCTCTCAGGAGACTTTGAAGTTTTATTGATTGCCACCGGCAGGTGTCCTCAAGCTTCTGATTGGAGGCGCAGTGGCCCCTCCTCCCTGCCTTACGATTGATTTTCATCTACAGGGTCCATAGCCGTGCTTCCCTGAAAATTTCATTGGTCCTGGTTTACATATAAGCCATCTTATAATTCACATTCATTCTTATCGTATCTTATAATTCTTATCGTTCACATATAATCAAAACAGTGTCTCAATTTTTTTAAATATTTAACGTTGTTTAAGCTTGTATGTTTGCCTTTTTTATTGATTTTATGAAACTTTTAAGCACGTAATGTTTTTGATATAAAAGCATTCTTGGGTTAATATACTGCTGTTTGTAAAAAATACAACACCATGAAGGAATCATCAGAATTAAATAAAATTTGCAGCAAATGTCAATTATAGGATGTTATGCAAAATAATAAAGTTTCAGAGGCACCGCGCATGCATGGCGTGCGCAGCGCCCTCTGAACTGATGCTGAAAGCGTATAAATAGAGGGCTGTAGCAGAACGTTTACAATAGGTAATGATTATTTGTTAGTGGCGAACGTTTAGTGAGACCAAGTATGCCTCCACGACGGAAGAAGGAGAAATTCCAACAACTTACGGAGGGTTAACTGATAAGGGTTATCGGCCTTCGAGGAGGAGGATTTTACTATCGCGCAATAGCAGCTCGTGTGCAGCAACACAGTTCCACAGTGATGCGAGTTTGGAAGCAGTGGACCGACGAGCACCGAACAACTCGAAAAACTGGCAGTGGACGACGGAAGGTGACATCAGCGTGCGACAATCGACATATGCTCCGCATGGTGCTGAATGACCGTACAGCTTCCTCCAGGCAGTTGGCAGCATGTTGGTCTACTGCTACAGGTGTACTAATGTCGGCTTCGTCAATTCGTCAACGTTTGCTAAACCGTGGACTGTGTGCAAGGGTGCCTTTACACAGGAACCCCTCACGGCAAACCATCGACGGCTGCGTCTGCAATGAGCTCATGAGCACAGAGCACGGCAAGCTGATTGGCACCAAGTTGTCTTTTCAGATGAATCACGCTTCAATTTGTGGGACCACGATGGCCGCATTCGTATTAGACGCTATGCCGGTCAACGCTGCCTTCCAGAGTGCATTATCGAACGACATAGTGGCCGAACACCCGGAGTTATGGTCTGGGGTGCGATTTCGTATCATGGACGATTCAATTTGCTAAGAATTGAGGGTAATCTCAATAGCAACAGGTACGTCCGTGAAGTGCTACAGTCCGAAGTCGTTCCCTTCCTTCAAAGCATCCCTGCAGCTATCTTTCAGCAGGATAATGCATGCCCACATACTGCAAAGACTGATCGAGACTTCTGTTCAGCCCAACATACGCAACTTCTTCCTTGGCCTGCGTATTCGCCGGATATGTCGCCTATTGAGCACATGTGGGATGTGGTTGGTCGGCGTCTCCCCTGTTAACTCCCCGTAAGTTGTTGGAATTTCTCCTTCTTCCGTCGTGGAGGCATACTTGGGTCTCACTAAACGTTCGCCACTAACAAATAATCATTAACTATTGTAAACGTTCCGCTACAGCCCTCTATTTATATGCTTTCAGCATCAGTTCAGAGGGCGCTGCGCATGCCAAGCATGCGCGGTGCCTCTGAAACTTTTACTATTTTGCATAACATCCTATAATTGACATTTGCTGGAGATTTCATGTAATTCTGATGATTCTTTCATGGTGTTGTATTTTTTACAAACAGCAGTGTATGTATGTATATATATATATATATATATATATATATATATATATATAATAATTAATTTTAGCTCAGTCTCTTGTACTGTAGTTTGATAGGGTAGTACTTGGGGTCCCCAGACAAAGCCAGGATTAATCTGAAAAGCAGAGGTTATAAAACTTTTAATGAAAGTTACAAATAAAAACAAAAAAAACCTGGCTGCAAACAATCAGCCTTTAAGAAGGACTTAATCCATTTTTAGCAAAAGCCCCCCACCCCCACTCCCATCCATATCTGTCACGATGGAACCTCTGCTTATGGTACAAACAAAAGAAACAGACCTCTCAATTCACTAACAAAGATAAAAAAAAAAACCAACATAATCAGTAAATATTGCTAGATTTACGAGCAGAATCTAAAGACCAAAATTAATCCCAAATAATTGTCAAAACTTGGTAATTAATCACCAACCAAAAATTGCAGGATGATACTGTGGAAAGTACGTCTATTGTCATCACAAAGCAATGGAATAATTTATAGAACTTTGAAAAACAATACCTTATTTCAAAATTACAAAAGACCATTGTCCTGGACTAGGAAATTATGTGAGAATATAGTTGATTTTAAATTGGTAAAAAAGATAAGTTACTTTATGATTATGATTGAAGCAGTAGAGATGCATATATTTAGAGAATACTGATGAAAGTTTAAACAATTTCACAGTGCACTCCGTCTTTAGGGGAATAAATGGGAAAGCAATTAAACATGGACGACAACTTAAAAGGTGACAGGGTGGGATGGTGATGAAAATTCTGACAGTTTTGGAGTGCTTTACAGAAAAATACTCTTGGAAAAATGCATTCCCAAACCATATGAACTCTTATCACTATCCTAAAAGTGAGTGAGTTTCTCCTGCATTCCCTTATTTCCTAACGCTCATTGTAAACCTAAATATCAGACAGAAGTTTGTGATGAATTAATTACAATTAAAAATCTCCAGAAGAGCAGCAGAACAAGGATTTCTTCTGACTAAAAATAGAATGGATTTATTCTGTAAAGTACGAAATGATATAAGCGTGCCAAAGTCTTCTTGAGAAACAATGCAGATTGCATTGATGTTAACAGAATGAGAAAACTAAAAGTATGATTTTGCTGCAATTATCTAACTGTTATTGATGCACGAGTCTAATGTGAATTTTTCCAGCATTAAGTTATTTTTTAACATGTTTTAAATGAAACTTCTCTGATAACTGTAAATTTTAATTGTTAATCATTAATCATCATACGCAGGTACCATTAGCT